>JAOWBL010001472.1:0-15299 GCA_028564865.1 Zenarchopterus dispar | reverse complement strand
GTGTTGTGGTCCTATTTTGGAGGACTGAAATATTTTGGTTGCTACTTTGTGAACAAACTGTTTTTGGAGTTTTCACTCTGTACTTGGGTTCTGACTGGCCATAACACTTGGAATGCTTTAAGTGAAAATATATATATATGTTTCAGTTGGTAAAAGCTAACAGGTGCTCCAGTAAAACAAGTCAAAGCTCGGAAACGACTGTGGTTGGAGGACACTGTACCGCAGACATTTCTACCGCCTCATCTTAGAACTACTATTTATTTCGTCATTAACGTTTATTCAGATATTTTATTAGTATTAGTTAAAACCACGTTTCCTGTCAATTCTTCTCACAGCAGACTGATTATTCAAATATAGATGTGTTTTTTTAAGAAATCCTGTTTTATTTTTCTTTCACTGGGTTTTTGTGGTTTACTTTAAGTGCAAAAATCCAGTGTTTTTGTCTCATAAAAACAAAAGAGCTGCTAAAGCTCCCCCAGGATTTATATTTCCCATTTTCTTCCAGTGTTTGTGATTATTTAGATCCACCTTTGGAAAGACAACAGAAGAAAAACCGCACCACCCCTCTGGTGCGCTTCTGCCCCCCAGTGGCGAAATATTTACTTAGTTTGGAAACCAACACTTGAAAGTTTAAAAGTTCTGTGCCCTTAAAATATAAATTATCCAACAGTGTGAACAGTTTTCAGATCTTTCCACAAAGTTAAAATATTGTCTTTTTTTTGTATCAGACTGGATAAAAGCTCTTTTGTCTCCCATGACGATGAGGAAACCAAACAGGAAACACTGACAGCGATGACAAGTGGTTATCAAGTTTATTTAAACCCAACATAATACAATGAGAACAAATATAATCCTCCAGGATCGATGCAAAAGACTGAACAAAGTATGAATTTAGTCATTTGTTGTTTCCAGCTGGTTGAACTCAGACAACACTCGTGATTTGTACACTTCAACAATTCATTTCACCACATGTCAACCACAGTGGAACAATAAATACAATTTCAAATAAATAGCTGATAAACCGTGAAGCAATGATAGTTTTTATTCCTATTTTACACTAAAAGACCCCGAGACTGTTTGGAAATGTGGTAAAGGAACTTTGGCTGCAGGACGTTTTTGGTTTTTTTGGCTGAAAAGCTGCAGCTGGTGAGACCTGACTTCATTGTTAAAATCGCACAAAAACACAAACAGTCTGAAAAAAAACAAAACAAAACATCAAACCGAGGACTGAAGCCACATTTGTGAAACTAAAAGATTTTAAAACCTCAACATAATCGTTTGAAAAACTACAAAACTGAAGAAATGCAGCTGATTTTGTTTGTCAGAGTTAAAACTGACCAGCAAACTCCTTCTGCTGTTTTGGGTTTGGTATTTGCCTCATGTGCGTTGAACATTTTCGACTTGTGCGGTAGATTTTGGAGGGAATGTGCTACCAGCCAGCAGCGTGAACAACAAACTTCCTCCAGATGTTGGACTCTGTGGTGAAACGGTACCGGCTACTCATGTAACCTGCTGTAAAAACTTCTGTTGGCGTACCAACATCGGGAGCGTTAGGATGAAGCCTACCCGTTCATAAACAACTGTACTTCCTTGTGTTGAACATTAGGGGGCATTTTCATCCATCCATCCATCCATCCATTTTCTTGACCTGTTGTTCCATTTCTGGGTCACGGGGTTCTGCTGGAGCCTATCCCAGCCCATCCCAGGCGATAGGCAGGGGTACACCCTGGACAGGTCGCCAGTCCATCACAGGGCCACATACACAGACAAACAAGCACACTCATACCTACGGGCAATTTTAGAGTTGTCGATCAACCTCACATACATGTTTTTGGACTGTGGGAGGAAACCAGAGTACCCGGAGAAAACCCACACAAGCACGGGGAGAACATGCAAACTCCACACAGAAAGACTCCTGGCGGAAGCCAAACCAGTAACTTTCTTGCTGTGAGGCAACAGTGCTAACCACTAACCATGCTGCCCAGGGCATTTTCAGTATTTCAAAAAAAAATGTTTTTTGGCTCCTGAAATCTGAGCAGTACCAAAGTTCTCTTTTAGCCTTTTTTTTTTTTTTTTTTTTGACAAGGTGCTGGTTCTGAAACCGTCACAGTGCAGAGAGACTACCAGTTTGTAAAAACCACAGTGTTTGTCTTGCAAACCAAATATCTTAGAGGTCCCATGTTATGGAGTAATGATCTGTATTCATATTGATCAGCACCACAGCAGCCCTTTTACTTTGAAAAAGACTGTAAGACTCTGGTTCTGGTAGATCTTGGACCTTAAATCGTCCGTTCTCTGAGTGCAGTAGCACTCTTCCTCTGCTCCCTGCTCACCCTGCTGTTATTGGCTGCCTTCCTGAAAATTCCAGACCTTTGAACATCAGGAAAAGCATAGTATTCACCCTTTAACTTTCTAACCTGCACTTATGAACACTGTTGGCATCTCTGAACACCCTTTGTGTTGCCAACAGCTGATTGTCTTTCAAAAAATGCAGCTTCCTTTGTTCATGGTCCAAGGCTGCTACTTGGGTTAACCGGTGAATGGCACCAAGCCCATAAGCTGGTTGCTCTGGCAGCAGCTGGAACAGCCGGCTGCTTCAGTCAAGCCAGCCTCTGGGTTCACTAATGCTGCTGGGACTGCCGCCACCACCCAGATCTGTTGAGACCTCGAGGATCCAAAGGATGCGGCCAGTCAGCTGAACGTCAGCTCTGCGAGAACACCGCTGGTGCTTGATTGGAGATCTGCCATTCCTTGTTTCAGATTTGGCAGAATGTTCGTCCTGCCCATTTTCAGCACGGTGGTGTGCAGTACGAGAAAAAAAGTCTTCAAAAACCTGTTGGAGGTGTGTCCAGTTCTTCTTCTACTGTGTGTGGTCAGAGGAACCTTAAGAAGAAAAAACCTCTGAGTCTACAGGAATCCTACGTGATGACTCGGCACGAGTCCTTCTGCTGACTTTAGTCTACATCTCCTGGATGTTACACTTTGAAAACAATCATCTGATGACAGCAGCTGACAGATCAGCTGTTTCCTAGAAAACACACTTCAGTTTCCACAGAAACATGGAGTCTGGTTACAGAGCTGCGGCCAACACCAACAGAAGGTACTCAGCACCAGACCTCCGAGCTTCCTCTCGTCCAGCAGATACAGCGGCCAACTCGGATCAGGAGGGTTTAAAACCACTTCACATCAACAACAGTCACCACCTGACTGAAAAAAATCACAACGTTTAACCCATCTTTTAAAAAAGGAAGGCAAAATATTTTTATTTTCTGGACTTCTCACCATTTTTAGTGCCTGATGGAGAGCAAGACGTCAGATAACAAACAACATGATATATCGTACCATGTCTTTATTTACTGAACAGAGACTGAACTAATTCAGAAGCAGTCTATGGCCATAATTCAATAACTCTCAGGAGATGTTTTCTCATGGTTCTGGAGGAATTCTGGTCTATTCTTCTTTCCAATGTTGCTTCAGTTCATTGAGGTTTTTGGACATGGAGTTCAACACAGCTTGCTGAAGGTCCCACCACAGCATCTCAACCAGCTTCAGATCTGGACTTTGACCAGGTCATTCAAAACACTGACAGAAGAGGGAACTCTTCCAAACATCTGTACTGGTCCAGTTTTCTTCTAACTGTGATGTTATGGATTTTAACATCTAACATAATTGTTGGGGCCTGCAGGCTCTGAGATGGAGCTCTTGGGTTTTTAACTCGCAGGGTTTGACTTTAGGGTGGAGTTACAGGGACGTTTCCAACTTATGAATAATCTTTTCTATTACAGAATAATGAACTCCAGATAGTTTGGAAATGGGTCAATAAGCCTTTGTAGAACAATGTTTAGTAACTCAGCCACATTTGGGCCTTACATGAGTTAAAAATGGGTTTGTCCACAGGTTCCATGGTGGTTCTAGCTGTGTCCGACCACATGGACTCTGGATACACTTTGTCTCAAAAGAAGTACATTTAGAAATGAGTGACATCTGACCGTTAATGACCAACCAGGTGGACAGAAAACCACCAGGAGGGCTGGAGCACCGGTATCAGAGTGGACAGGAACTGGTTCCAGTACTTTTTGTTGCTTATCTTCTTTTAGTAAATAAAACCAATCCGGTATGTTTGATGCAGTTTGGTGGGAGGTAACATGTCTTTGGGTGGAGCTCAAAGAGGAGGAAAACAGTGTTGGCAGCTCAGGTGTAAGACACGAGCAGGTGAAACAGTGTGTGTTTAGGTGTGTTTAAAACTCCACAGCTGTGGAGTTCATTCAGTTTCTCTGGTGAGGCTATCTTCAAACAGCTTGTTCCTTACGTTCCCTAATGGTCCCAGAGTTCCCAGTGCTCTCTAAGTCTCTGTCACAGTGAAACAAAATGTTTCCAGATGAGGGAAACTTTTCACACATAAAACCAGGAGTGATGCTTGTGAATGTCAAAAAAGTTACATCCAGCTTGTTATCCAGAATCAAAGCTGAAACTACAAAAAAACCAAAAAAACAGACTTGCAGTTCTTCTACTAACCACTAGGGTCTGGCTCCAACAGTGAGTCAAGCTCCACTGACTTCCATGTTAAAATGTTCAACTTTACAGCAAAAATAAATACTGGTATTTACAATTTGGTACAAAAAAACCCATCATCAGTTTAGCTACTTAGTGCTTACCGTTGTATTGGCTTGACTTCAGAGTTGTGATCGTTATCATTTTTATTTTAAAGATTATAAGTCTTGTGTTGTTAACCATACTAAGAGATCAGTTCTGGGTTGGTCTGGAGCAGGGCTCTCAAACTCAAGTCCTCAAGTTTTGAATGTTTTAGATGTTTCTCTGCTTCAGCACACCGAGATACAAAAGACTGTGCCACTAACAGAGTTGTTCAGACCTGGATGACAAACTAATGACGACCATTAATTAGAGTCAGCTGTGTTGGTGCAAGGATACATCCACAACATGTAGGACTGTCCCTTGGGGACCAGAGTTCGAGACCCCTAGTCTGGAGGGATCTGGGGAGCTGGATCCACCGGTGGAGTACCTATTCATAAGCCCCTCCCCCCTTAGTTACTGCTGCTAACCCAATCTACCCACGTTGTTTGGAGTTTTAAGATGCCAACTGTTTTGTCCCAAAATGTTTCACAAATTTAGGACAAAAAAAAGTCCCACCTCTCATTAAAATGGGACTTCAATATGTCAAGGAGGGATATGTAGAAAATTCAAAAATAGATATGGTGTTAATAAGGTTAAAGTAGACATGATGGTTCACGAAAGCTTCATCCCACTATCGTCATGAAAACAGATGACGTAAGGGTGGAGATGGTCTTTTTACCGTGATCTAAAGTGTCCTTAGATGTTCGTGGGAGGAAGACGAGGCTCTGTGTTCATGCAGCGACGAGTTTTCATTTTCTAAAAGGACAGGTCAGTTTAAGAAGATGCTTTTGAATGTTTATTATCTCAAAGTTAACTAAATACACTGGGTATTTAGTTACCATGGAAACGTGACTCAGAAGTCTGAAGTCATTAACTGCCAGGATCTCATGATCTGACTGAAGCCAGAGTTTGTCTTTGATAAGTCCGATTTTGTCCTTCTAAAATCTTGCAGGACATGAACGTGTGAAATGTTTCCACGAAGCTTCTCCTCTGATGGAAAGCTGAGCTTTTCCTTACCGTCTCAAACGGAGGAGCTTAACACCAGAGGCGCTGGACTGTGAGCTGGTTCCTCAGACGTTACAGAAGATCATTTCTAATAAGTTTAGGGTTGAAACAGGAAGTTTTCCGTCTGAAATAAGAGATAAATCAAACGTCTCATGGTTTCAGCTCATGGAGCTTGTCTAGAATGGTGCTCATGATCACAGTTGGATGACGGTGGCTTAAGAAGTTTGAGTGCACAACACTGAACGTGCACAGCCTCTACTGCTTGTGCACGTCTTCGTGTCGCAGGATCTTGTAGAGAACCCAGTAGAAGATGTTGAAGAAAAGGAAAGCCAGAGGGAAGCCCGCCCTTGACACAGTGTCGATCTTCTTGGCTCGGTCGATGAACAGCTTCCTCATCTCCTCCGTGCTTTTGCCCCCTCCGCCCCCTCCTGCTGTTCCAGGGGGATTCTGGGTAGCATTTGTGGGGGCTCCGGGGGTGCTCAGAACAGTGACGGCATTGTTGATGCTGGCTTTGGAGTCCTTGGTGATGCTGGGAGTGGCTGTCACAGCAGTTGTGGAGGTCAGCTTGCTCTCATGGAGTTCTCCGTCCTGTGACAGAGGAGGAGGAGGAAGAAAAGGATGAAGAGGAGGAGGAGAAGGAAGAGGAAGAAAAGGAGGAGGAGGTGGAAAAGGAGGAAAAAAAGGAGGTCACAGATCAGGCCTCTGGAGTGTCTTTGAGATCACTGATCACTGATCAGAAGTAGTCGCTCCCTCTCAGTAAACACCTCGATGTAACCTGGAGGTTCACGCTGGCCTCACAAGTCTATGAAGAGATGAAACAGGTACTGAAGAGAACTTAACTTTCAAAAACTTCTAACATAAAAATGTAAAGTTGAGACTCTAACAAGCTAACAGGAAGTCCTTCAAGAGTTTACAACCCCATATCCAATTTAAAAAAAAAGATTTAGAAAAATGTGTAAACTGGAGATAAAAACAGAATGCAATGATAGAAAACTGCTAATCCATCATTAACTTTTGCTTATCTATATTTAGTTACATTTAAATTCATTTAGTTTACTGATGGTTGATTTGTTTATTGAATATGCTTCGTACCGGATTGTACAAAGACGGACGTAGACCTCCGCCTGCTTCTTGCACGTCCGGCAGGTTTATACAGACAAATCAGAGCAATACCACCAGAAGTCATGGGGGCAGTACTGAGTCGTTATACAAAAATTAACTAAACTAAAATTACAAACAGGAAAATTATTGGACATTTTGTAGTAGTGAAAATGACATTTAAAGAGAAGAGCTCTCTGTTTATATCGACTTTGGCTCAGAGGTCAGTTTACACTGGTGTGCACTTCCTCCAACTCAGAAATAGCACAAATTAAAAATGAAAAACAATAACAATTTACGTAAAGTTTGTTGACATCAGTAGTTGAATCCTCACTGCCCCCTGGTGGATGTGTTGCTAAGCAACAGAACATAGATGAGTCATGAAGGGGTTAGTGGGAAAGAGCAGATGAACGAACAAACAAAAACTGAGGATAAACTAGACTTTAGCCAAGTGTCGGCTCATCAAGAAACCTGTTGGTGATCAAAGTTCCCCCAGTCATCACAACATTACTCGTTACACATGTCGCTAGGGTAGCAAGTGATGATGGATAAACAAATTCAGTCAAAGTACAAGTAAGGTAGTATCTGAGATATCTGAAATATCTGAAAGGAGGATGTTTGGACACGTCTGACCAGGACCAGTGTAACATCAGTTAGTACCAGAAGTCATTAACTGTCAGGTAGCTGAGCTAAGGTGGTGCTCCTGGCCCATTTTTGGATTAACTGGCACTGGTGAGAGTCAGTTCCTACAAACACGGGACCGCACAGAGACACAAAGAAGAAGCTTCCACAGCCGTCTCCTGAGACCCCGTTGATGATGTCACAGAAGGCGTGTCCACTTCCGTTTATTTCATCGACGGGAACCAGACCCGAACTTGCTCCGCTCCTCTTTGTTCTTGTGTTTCTGCTCTCAGCTGCAGTTGTCCTGTTCTCCAGTTTCAGTTCTTCTTCATTCATGTATCCAGACACACTAGAATGTGTGAATTTAGGGACTTTTGATCCAGGATTTATCTGGATCACGACCAAACGTCACCAGTTGATCAAAAGCAAACATGCAAATGTGTTGCAATCCTTAAAAACAAGAAAAACCACACAATAGTCTCTGAAATAACTTTGGACTAAAATAAATATTTACTGAACACTAACTAATAAAATTCACACATTGCTTTTGAACTGTGGTTAACCAGAATCATTAAAAAAACAAAAAACAAATGAAACTCCTCAATTTATATTTAGTTTCACAACATTTTAAATTGATCACTTTAGTCCAGTGATGAATGTAACTGTGAGTGAGACTTGTGCACCTGTAGACAGGTATTCTGGTCCTCATGAACAAACATCTCCAGCTGCCTCAGGCTCGAAGGGTTTCTTCTCCAGATGTTTCCACAGATGTCCATCAGGATATAGATCAGGATTCATAGAAGGACACTTCACAATAGTCCAATACTTTAGTTCTTAGTGTTTCTTGGCTGGTTTTAGTTGTGTTTTAGGTCATTATCCTGCTGGAGGACACATGACCTGCAACTGAGACCAAGCTGTCTGACACTGGACACCACATTTGTCTCCAGAACATCTTGGTGGTCTTGAGATGTCATCGTACCTTCATAGATTCAAGACACCCTGAACCAGACGCAGCAAAGCAGTTCCAGAACAGAACCGATCCTCCTCCAGGTTTCACAGCAGATACAGTCTTCTTTTCTTTGAAGGCTTCATTTTTGTATCTGTGAACATTGAGATGATGTGACTTGTCAAAAAGTTCCAGTTTTGTCTCATTTGTCCAGAGGACATTGTCCCAGAAGTTTTGTGGTTCATCAATTTGCTTTTTTCCGATGTTCTTCCAACAATGGAGTTCTCCTCAGTCATCCACTTTGGTTCCAGCAGTGTTGAATGGAGGTGACCTGACACTGATGGACCTTGGACTTGGAGTTATCTTTGAATCTCTTTGGTTTTCATTCGTATTATTGTCTTTTCAGTTTGTCTTCAGTTGTCCTCGTGTGTCCACGTCCAAGGAGGTTGTCTACAGTCCTGTGGAGTCTAAACTTCTGAATGAAATGTGCAACTGTGGTCACAGGAACAACCAGCTGCTTGGAGATGTTCTTCTAGTCTTTAAGAAGCTGGTCTAGGATGTTCTTGCTGATCTTCTCAGACTTTTCTGTCCTTTGGTTCCTCTGGTCCATGTTCACTGTGGTGAACACCATGATACCAAACAGAAGTGATGACTTTTAACCCTTTAAATACTCTGACTGAAGACTGAAGACACCTGAGATGTTGATTACAGGACACACTTTAGTTTACATTTTTTTAAAGGAGTACCAATAATTTTTCCAGGTCAGTTGTGTTTGTCAAAATGATTCTGCTGAACCCCACTTCAAAAACAATATCTAATTTTCATTAATTTTGTCAGTGTATCCAACAAATTTGTTCTTGCGTGTACACCTGACTTTCTTTTCTGGAAACTTGACTTGTGTACAAGTAACATTGGATCTAAGAGCAGAAACACAGTTATTAGTTAGACCAGAGAAGATCTGAACTCACCTAGAGACTTTTTGAGGGATACAAGTACAAAGTAAAAAACATGAACCAGCTCCGCGTTCACAATAACTCACCCTTGATTTGAAATAGAGATGTACCTGCATGATGACGGGCTGGTGAGATGATGAAGGTGAAGCAAACACATGCAGACATGCTCACAGATGGTTTTACCCTGTGGTGGCCGGTGGAGAAGCTGCTCATAGATCCATACACGGGCTCTGAAGTTTTGAGGCCGTTGTCAGCGTGAACGCGACGCAGGGACTCGGCCAGCTCCTCTGGATCAACACCGGTGTTCTACCGGCCGACAGCATGCACACGATCAACAGACAGAAACAACAAGGAGAACAGCAACCAGAGACAGAGACGGGCCGCAGTCATTCAGTCAGCTGGTTTGGGGTGAAGAAACCAGTTGGTTTGGTTCGGACCACAAGAAATGAAAACATCTAGGTTTTGGAGTCAAATTTTATAGAAACTATGAGAACTTGCAGTTTCACTACTGACCACTAGGGTCTGGATCCAACAGCGAGTTAATCTTCTTTGACCTCCATGTTAAAATGTCCAATGTTGCAGTAGAATTTAATTTATTTTTTTAATGTACCTCATTGAGTCATGTAATATGATACATTTATGCAGAATTACAGTAGTGTTTTAGTCAGCTGGCGATGGTTAATGACCATCAAATTAACTATGTAGCGATTAGCAGTGTTTTACTTCTGAGTTGTAAATAAATACCTAACTGTGCATAATCATTATTGTTTTAAACCTAATTTGACTTTTGTGTGGTTTATTTAACCAACAGACCTCTGTGACTGGCGGTGAGTTGACCTAGAAGGGTCTGCGGTCGTAGCCTGTGTAATGTCATGTTTATATGACAACTGTCCTGAAGAGGAGGGTGACACAGTAGCGTTAACAGAAGTAAATATATATAGCCAAGTTTGATTTGAATGAATCTGAGGTAAAGATGTAAAGTCTGGGCCCAAACATGAGCCAGTTAGCTTAGCATGGACTTGTTCAGGGTCCTGCTAGCTCTGATAGTCCTAGTTTAAGATGTTGTTTCAGCAGAGGCATCTAAAATAAAAGTTCTTGGACAAATTTGATCAGAATAACCGTAAGATAACATTTACTTAGCATCGTAGGTTAGTATCAGATAGGCAGCCGAGCCGAAATAGTTCCCTTGTGGTAACTGAACTCAGGTTTGCTTCAGGTCACTTGTTCTGCTCCTGTCTGGATGATCAGGGGTTTGGCAGAGTTTAAATTACTGCACATAAAACGATGAACTAATGCATGAGTGACAGCTGCACTGCAGTCTGAGGGGGTCACAGGTTAGCCAGTCACTTTAGCTACTTCGCATTTTAAGTGAACTTGACTTCTGAGCTGATTTAGAGCTAACACAGTGTAATCAATCTTATTTTAAAGGCCATATGGCTTGCTTTATTGTTAATTGTATTAACAGTTAGCTCTGGTTGACTCTGGGAGGGTCTACCTGAGACTGCTCATCTCAGACATGAACCGGGCCGTTACCTGGACAAACTGCATTTAGATCATCAGCTGCTAGTCCCAACCACAGCTGCAACAGTTGACCACCTTCCAGGCTAGCCTGGACCTTCTAGAGCAGTGGTCATCAGCCCTGTAGGGAGACCTGTTCTTGTAGGGAGACTACTGGCCGTTGGCCAGATGACTTCATCAACCAGATGGAGCCCTGAGCTCAGATGGAGCTCATTTGGAGCTCAGATGGAGTTTAGATGAGCATTAGCTAACCAAATTTTACCTTGGCTTTGGTGCCCACCATCTCTATCTGACACTGATTCTGACTGAATCCAACCATCAATGTTTCAGGTGTCGTCTCAGTTGTGACACAGCTGAGACAAGGTTTTCCATGCTGATGGCCTGCTGGTGTGAATGTCGTGAACAGACCTGAGATCTGGTTTGATCATGTGGGTCTGGTGTTCCTGTTTAACTCCACATAATGGGCGGAGCTCTTCTCTCTCATATCTTTAGTTTATGTTTTGCCACCAACATGCTCACTTCCACTGGTCACTCATCCATACAAATGGACCTTTATTACTAATCTTATTGATTACGGCATCTCATGGTTTTGTCATTTGTTTTTTGTTGCGCTTATATTTTGTTCAACTAAAAAACTCAGAAACCATGACAGATGAGATGAGTCAGGGCTTCTGAGCCGGGTCAGGACATTGTCTGTGAACTCTGTTCATGAGCTGACTGAACGCTATTAACCCTTCATTAGCCACTTGACATGCACCAACAACGTGCTCATCTTCTGTGGGTATAATCTTCTGCCAGGAACCTGAAGAACCAGGGAAGCACACTGAGGCATGCTGTGTCATGCACGGATGCAGGAAGTGACACATGAGTGTCAGGAAACATGCATAGGTCCTCTTTATCAGCAGCCACCAGTGTTTCTGACTTCTCTACTCTTTTCAACGAAACCCTGCAGTGACGGCACATGTCCACGAGATGGCAGCATTGCACGACAGCTCAATGAGCACCAACATGTATGAAGGCACCAACACTTGTGCAGTGTGAGCTTAAATATGTCATTTGAAGGCGGGTTTGGTCTGTTTCGTACCTTGCTCTTGTTCTTGTGCTGCCGCCTGAATCGCAGCAGCTCCTTGTGTTGCCTCGACACAAAGTTGACGGCAGCATACTCCAACAGCGCTGAGAAGACGAACAGGAGGCACACCGCCATCCAGATGTCGATGGCCTTCACGTAGGAGACCTGAAAACATAGACAAATGACATCCTGTACCATCAGAACCAGGCTTTAGCTCCCACAAGGTCCTAATGATGTCAGTGATTAGATCAAACAGGTCCACATGGGGTTAAAAAACAAGAACAAGTACACACACGTTCTTCTGTAATCTGTGATACTTTTGTTTTTAAAGTTCTGGATGATTAGGCTGCTTTAGAACTGGGTTCTTTTAGGCCAGCTCCAGCCCTCCACCTCATTTCATCTGGCCCACGAGAACATGCATCAATTATTATGTTCATACAATACAGTTTTCTACTGTTTTATAAACGTTTATGGACCATAAGAATGTATTCTTCGATCATCTTACAGGTTTATCTGCACCATGATGTCACCTACTGTATAAAGAGGGAAGATAATTTAACATAGAAGGGAGACATAAACATGGAGACAAACAAGTATTTATTTCTTATGTCTCCTGGGGCAGGAAGCATGGTGGCTTAGTGGTTAGCAATGTTGCCTCACAGCAAGAAGGTTCTTGGTTCTACTCCTGGCAGGAGTCTTTCAGTGTTCTCTCATGCTTGTGTGGGTTTTCTCCAGGTACTCTGGCTTCCTCCCACAGTCCAAAAACATGTATGTTAAGTTGACTGAAAACTCTAAATTGCCTGTGGTTGTTCATCTATGTATGTGGCCCTGCGATGGACTGGTGACCTGTCCAGGGTGTTCGCCTGCAATGGTCTGGGATAGGCTCCAGCAGACCCCCGTGACCCAGTAGATGGATTCAGCAGGTACAGAAAATGGATGGATGTATTCTGAGGCCTGAAGGCAGACTTGTCTGTCACAGTAGTAATGAATTGTTTTTTCTCTTTTATTAATAGTTAAACGCAAAGGCAATTAAATAATAATTTAAAGAAGTAGAGGAAAATAAGTTTTTCTCAGTTAAATACTTAGATGTTCTTATTTAGGTGGCTACAAGTGAAAACATGTCATATTTAACACCATCAGTATCTGGATGAACGACTCGCAGCATCAGAACCCCACCCTTTGGTGGGAGAAAAGCTCCGTGATCGTTTCTGGAGGTCAACCGCTGCTCCGACCGACATCAGCAGCGCCTCCAGAAGTCAAGTGAATATCACGTCTCTTGTATGCGTCGCATATTTTTCCTGAAGATACATCTATTTTAGGACTAAAACGCGTCAGTTTTCACACGGCTGGAGCTGACGGGAAATCAGACACAAGAACACCACAGAGATTTTTCTCCAAGCATCACCAGCCGGCTCCAACTCATAAACTGACATCACGCCTACATGTGGAGGCCGTGAGTAAAACATTCAGAGGGTTTTAGAGGTTTGAACCACTTAGGATCCTTTTATATCTCAGAAGGAAGAAGACATGGTGAGATATACATCTTTAAACAAGCCGAATATCACACAAACATTCTCAAAACCAGGTAAACTCACTAATCCCAGTAGGACCCAAGGGTTATAAAGCTATTTCTAAACTATTTGGAGTTCAGTGTTCCACAGTGAGAAAGATTATTGATAAGTAGAAAACATTATGTTCAGGGGACACTGATCCTGAACAACATCTGTCTTCATGAAATTCAGATTTATTCCAAGAACGTGGACAGATGCTCAAACACTTGATGCAGAATGACAACAGTGGCGATGCTGTGTGTAAAAGAAAGTTTTAATGGTTAAACAGCTAAAGCTGGGCTGAGATTGGGTCATGTGACGAGACAATGATCCTCAACCCTCAAAACTCAACAAACCCACTGTGACATCACCTGTAGGATTTCTGAACAGTTTGTTTGAATGAAGACACTTGGGGTGCCCACCTCCTGTCAATCACAGTTAGTTATTTTAACTTGGCTGACTTATCTTACATTAACCTATGACTCTAATAAATAATACTTCACATGAATTCTGATCACATCTGTCCAAACATCCACATTTCAAGAGTCACTGTTGGATTAACAGACACTGCTAACAAGCTCCTGACTCCTTCAGCAGATCATCACATTAACAAACGGACCTTTGCAAACATTGTTATGGTGGAGAAATCCGAAATAAACACTGCATTGACGCAAGCTGTCTGCTGTTAGCTGAACTTCATCCTCAGAACCTTCTCGACTAACACAGTAAAATTAACAAAACAACAAAGTGTGTTGTTCATAAAATATCAATAACTGCTCTGGTAGGTCTTTATTCACAGCTCAGCAGTCAATACAGAACCAAGCAGCCAAAATAAAGACTGTCACCTGCCACCAGTCATCAATCAACATCTGCCAACTGTAAAGATGACCACCATTCAAAAGTTCACACCTCTAAATATTCATAAATGTACTGCTTTATATGACTTCACAAAAAATGAACTGAAACAACATTATAAAGAAAAATGGACCAGAATTTCTCCACAACAATGAGTGACACTGACGTCAGACAGGAAACATCTACTGCTGCTGGAGGTGGATCTAAGAGTGTTGAATCTTGGGATACTTAGTATTAACCACATGACTTTTTTTTCTCCCTATTTTTGGCTTAGTTTTGGTTGAATGAATAATAGCACAGTGAAATACCTTCTGCTATGATCAGATGGTTCTTTAAAAAACATTTTAAAACAAAAACACGAGTACAGGGGGCACTAACACTTTCCTATGATGCAGTATCTGGTGTCCAACACTCCCACTCCCACTCGTGACTGAGTCGCTGACGCCTCGTTCCTGCATGAAATGATGACTTATTCAGACACATGTAACATCCTGGAGTGCAAAGACCTGTTCATCACTGGAAACACGAGAAACCTCCTAACCTCTGAACACACACACACACACACACACACACACACACACACACACACACACACACACACACACACACACACACACACACAGGGCTGTGTGTGAGGCAGAGATGACTGTTATGTAACGCAGTGCTCCATGTCTGATTTCCTCTCATGCATACAAGATAGCAGAAGAAGACCGAGTAGCTCGCTCTCACTAACGCTCCAGCAGACGCATGATGTATGTGATCAACACACGCGTGTGTTTGGTCATGCAAAGCATCCACTAGTGAAACGATGATAATAATATTGAACATTTCTGATGAATAATAATGAACATTTATTCAAACCGAGACCTGAGAGGTCTTGGTTAGAATACGTCAGATAAACCACAGTGAGGTGGTCTGTGCTTCTACACAAACTTTCACACCTCTGCTCATCTAATGAAATGGTGTACTTTTTTTTTGTTAAATCCTCATCATCAGAGGGGGAATATTCCTCTTCAGAATCTGAGCCAGCGATGACTGGCTTTTTTTTTGTT
>JAOWBL010001471.1:0-15301 GCA_028564865.1 Zenarchopterus dispar | reverse complement strand
ACACACACACACACACACACACACACACATATATATATATATATATATATATATATATATATATATATATATAGGTGTGTGTGTATATATATATATATATATATATTTATTTATTTATTTAGGTATTCGACCACTGTTTGACTGAAGCTACCGATGTGAAGTCAAATGAGTGAAGGAAACTATCATAAGGTCTAAACAAGAGAAATCAGCTTAGCAATAAAAAGAAAGCAAGCTCTGGTGATCTCAACTGTACCAAAAGGCAGACCAGGGAACATAAATAATCATTGCTTTGCTGAGATAAAACCATCTTCACATCATCAGATTTTGATTTCAAATGTCCAAAAGTCTCCCCGCTCCTTTAATAATTACAAGACAACAGTCAAAAATATAATACCATTTCCCCATCTTCCCTTGTGTACATAAAATACCCTCAACTGGCCAAATACAATTAAATTCTCCAAACTCCTCATGAAGTTGAAGTAAGCATTTTCAACCTGCAGTTGGGTCTTCAAACATCATAGTTGCGCTCACATCCACTGGACATGGAGCTTGTTTTTCCAACCATGTAGTCAAGTTAGAAGTGGCAGAAAGGAAGCTAAGTTGGTGAATATGCTTCTTCTTGGCAGAATGTTTTAGACCACAAACAAAATAAAGGAAAACGTCTTGTCCAATGTGAGATACCACTCTGTTAAAATATAAAACAGTCCTGGGTGCTTAATTGGGCATTGTATACACAGTGGAGGTCAGCTGACTGCTTCCCAACACGCTGCTTTTTACACGGGTGGTCGGCATTCCTGTGGTGTGGACTTTGAGCCAAGAACCTGTATCCACATCTGTCATACATCTTTGAGAGACTGAAGGTTCCTCTGCTTCACATTGATTTTTGTTTCTTAATCTTTTAATTTAAAAAAATATATATATATGTAATGGACTTTTCCAGTTGAACTATCACAACAGCAAATTCAGCTATGGTGTAGTTGACAACAGCAAACAGCAAAACTGGCAAACGATGATCTTGACAGACTTTAAATGGTGGCATTCATATTTTACCATTTTTCTTCTACATTTGCACTGCAGTTGGGTTTTTAGTGTCCTAAGCAGCTGTTGGTGCCTATCTAGGATTGTTTTTATAAGATTTTTGGTCAGTGCATGTTAAAAGGAAGCTGACGTAATGTTTTCCCCATCTATTGTAATATATTGTATCCAACTGCTTTACTTTAACTCCCAACTCCTGGACCTCAGCCTGGGACCATGTCATAAATATGCTGTCAGGCGGCAAGTGGCCTGCAGAACGTTGATGAGACTAGTGGAGCCTCCTTGTATGGGCTTTACTGAAATAAGCCGTTGTTGCCTTTCTATGCTGTTATCAGATCATCAGCTCCACTGAGTGATGTTTCACTGATCTTTTCATTTATCCTTTTTGTTTTTAAATCAAATTTCTACTTTGAATTGGCTTCTTACAGTCATTCAGGTCCAAGCCTGGAGCAGGAACTTTTCTAGCACCATGTAAACTCACTGTATCAGGATAAAGACTGCAAAGTAGAATTAATGTATCCTTAACTTGGAGAATCCATCGCCTTCATGCCTGTAAACTTGTGTCGCTTTCAGCGAAGTTTACTGTTAGAATCAAAATGTAATTCATGTGAATTGTGAATCAAAGAACATCTCTGCAATAACACTTATGTGGTGGACCACAAATAAGTGCTACTGCAAATATCAAACCAAACTTTATTTATACAGCACTTTTTATATAATGTAGCACAAAGTGCTTTAACAATATAAACAATCAGTGCCACCCAGACTCCCCATGGACCCTGATCACTATCAATGATGTAACACAATCAAAAGTTAAAGTAAATGATAACATGGAAAATAAACAATAACATGGTAAACATTGCTGGGCACAGAAGAACCAGTGAGGGAACATTATCACAGGGATGTACGGACCCCACCACAACCCAGGGGTGAGTGGACCTTGGGCCATCGCCATGACAACCTGAGTAAACGGCACCTCCAAGGCGGAGGGCTCCCACTGAGACAACACTGGAGTTAAAAAGTAAAAAGTATATATAAAATTACTTTTTAATAAATCATAATAGGAAAAGGCAAATAAATAAATAGGATATCAATGTAGCAACAAATGACACTAAGATGTTAAATGGAGCTAAAGAGGAAATCTAAGACGGGAAGTCTAAAATGGGATTAAAACAAAAAAGTAGGTCTTGAGCCTGCTTTTAAAAACATAAACAGTCCTTACAGTCTTTTCCCCAGTCATGATCAAGATGAGGGCATAGGTTTGTTCTCATTACACGGGGAAATTAGTGGTAATTTTTCACAATCTGTAACATTACTTAAACCAGACTTCAGTGGACACCAGCGTTAGTCTTGAGTCAAGTCTCTAACAATATATGCTTTCTGACATGACATTAAATAGAAAAGTAAGAACTTGCTAAACAGTTTTTTGAAACTTCTTACTTGTGCATATTCCCCCAAAAATGTGTTATTGTCAAGATGCTTGCTGATAAATAATTTGTGAATAACATTTTGATTCAAACGGCGTATGTCAGCAAAAACTGACGAGTTTGCAGGCATGACCTTGAGACATTTAGTGCACATATTTATTTATTTTTTTTACATTGTCAGAAGTCTGTTAAAAGAAGCAGTTTGTAAATCAGTTTAATTTTTATGATTTTTGATACATGAGGCACAGCAACGTGGCGTTGTGAAATGGGTGAAGCTTTGCAGGACTCTTGCAGTTGTCCAGACCATGGCTTTTAATTGTATGAGTAAAGTAACCCTGCTCTGAGTTGTCTGTGTCGGCAGACTGATGGTTGTAAAAATGTATTTTGCTGATGGAGCTATGACGTGCATGGATCTTATGAAGACTGTGGTGTTGCAGAACAATCACGATCTGTAGATTAAATTGAAGTCCATTAGCCATGTTCTATATTTGCTTTAGGCTCATTTAAGGTCCCAGGGGGGCTGAGATCCCATCCCAGCTTTCAGTGGGTGAAAGGAGGGGCACTGCATTATGAATGCATCAAAAGCTTATCTAAGTAATAAAGAGTTTTAAATCCTTACTTTTACAATAAAAGTATTCAAAAATCCCAGCTCCTTAGTCATCGGGATTTTCAGCAGAAAGATAACACTTGGTCTCAGCGTTGCTAACAAAACTGAGGAACTGACTCGACTTTTCTTCAAAGTTGGACACTTCTAAGATAAGTGATTTATTGAATTTCACATTAAATGGGTATTTTTCTTTAAACATATCTTTCATATTAAGATGGTAAAATGTTGGATTTGCTGAGGTTAAGTGGCCATAGGTAGGTTTTCCTCACATTTTCTTCTGCACATCACATGCATAATTTAAGCAATTATTGGTACCAGTGCTGATCTCAAATGTTTTTATAGTCAACATTTATTACTTCTGTAATTTCCAACTCCTTGACCTCAGACTTGGCACGTTGTCATAAAACATTTTATTCTCGTGCTTCAAGTAGCCCGACAAAGCGATGATGGATGAGACCACTGGAACCTCTTTGTAACTTCAGCAAGCTATTGGAGTCTGTCTGTCTGCCATTATCCTTCCATGGGGCTGACTAGTTGCAGGAAATGCAGCGTGGGAAGCCACCAACTCAGTGGTGTCGGTGGGCTGCACAGATTTTCTTCATGTAAGGAAAGTTTGTGCCGTATATCCAGTTCAGGTTTGCGAAGGAACAGGAGATGTGATGAGTGAAACAAAAATAAAAAAAAACAGTCATAAAACTGAAGAATGTGTCTAGATTAACATGTTAATGTATTTATGGTCATTGTCTTGTGTAATATATGCTACACTGCAGAATTTCATTCTCCAAGACATGATTTTGATTAAGAGGGGTAAAATATATCTACCTGCAGTTTGGATTTGCCCCCAAACAAGTTCTGATCTGTATCTACATGCTAATAAACTGTCACACTGACTCAATTCTCCTTGTTACTGACAGCGAAGAAGGACTGATCATTAGTCAGTTTCTCTTGTTCAGTTGCTCTCACTTCTTAAAATGAGTAAATCATTGTCACGTGGATGAAATATTCTGAACATCCAGCAGCTGTACTCTACCTGCTCCTATCCACGATGTTTTCAGACTCCTACATCTGCAGTCAGACTATAGATTCAAGCAAATTAAGAGATGATCCTGCTTGCGATGTGTAGATTTTATACTTTTAATTGATCATTTTCGGAGTATTCAGTGGACCATATCTCAATGGCGATATGCTGTGGGGGGTGTGATGCTGTACTTTTTTTCTTTTAAATGCAGTCAAGCGAGACATTTGCAGCAAAAATGATGCAGCACAAGTTCTTGCTGACGTTGTCAGAGTTGTATCAGATGAATAGACTGTGTGGTTCGTCCTGCCAGGATATTTTCTGTTTAACATTGTGCAGACTCCTGGGACTCCATTGTTGTGATGAGTCATCCCATAATAATACAACAAACTTGTGGAGCATTTGGGACTTTCCTTGAACTACCTTGACTGGAAGTTTGCTTTCATGTATTGCTTGGATATTTAGATATAATGGTCCCTTTCATGGTTCACGTCTAGGTTAAAAGAACCCTGCAGGGTATTTGTGAAGATGTCGTCTTGACAGGAAATGTCGAAGAAGAAGAAAAAAAAAAACGCCCAGAGGCATCTACTGTTACGTTGAACTAACATCAGCCGAGTGTTTACAGGAAATGAAGTTCAGGTTGAACAGAGAGAATCTTTCAGAAAACGTAGGTATGATGGTAGCAAACACTTTCAGTTGTATACATGTCCTTTTTTTTTTTTTTTTTAAATTAAAGAAATTGTTTAATTTGGTATTTTAACACTAGCACCATCAGTTGTTATTGGCATCTTTCAAAAGCTTCCTTGCTCATTTATTTAAAATGAATTTATTTCTAGGTGGAGAGAGGTTTATGGAGTTTCCACTCATGAAGTATATTTCAGACAATCCAACAGTAACAGCTAAGTTAACTTGTCAGTCCTTCCTGTCATTGCTTTCTCAGGTCTCTTATGACGACCACTGTAGCTGTGTGAGCTAAATTCGCTGTTAGCGTGCGACATGGAGCTGGAAGTGAGGAGTTGGACTGGGATAAGAGAAGTGAGACAGGAGCCAAAACTTAGTGTGGTTGGGTTTTGCCAATAGCGCTGAGAGAAGGCCATGACAGAGACACCTTGGTTCCTGCAAATGAACTAATATTTCATATCAAATGAAACTGATATTTTGGATATAAAAAACAAAAAACCCCAAGTCTTTTGTTCTGCTTTAAGAGGTACAGAACAAGGCACTAGGTACGTCTGTGCAGTTTAATCGATTTTCGGTTGTTATTTCAGTTTTGGCTCCGAAGGATCACGCTACCATTTCAGGGACGATCTGAACAACTCTTCCTGCATTTTGTGGGTTGGCCCTGAAAACTTGAGTCCAGAATTTGTTTGTTGTGAAAATTTCAACATTTTTTTATGTTGAGTTTAATAAATGAAAAAAACAAACTAAAAGCACATGCCAAAAGATTGGACAGATTCACCTTCTGTTACTTAATGAACAAAGACACACCCAGTCGCTTTATTCAAATCTGCCTTACAACTTTTTAAGTTATGTTGTCATTTCAGTTAGAAAAAAAAAAAATCTTTTGCAAGAGAGATTTGTTTCTGGGACTGGAAATCTTCAAACTTTATCAACTTAGCTTTGATGTGTCTGTTTTTGTCAGCTTGCTGCTGTGTCTGTACTCGCCTCGCTGTGACTAGGTGTAGCACGTGACGAACCCGTAATCTCTCATGATCAAGACTGAACAGTCTCAGAAGGCTTGTTGACTTGTCTGAGCAGCAGCCCAATAGGTATGAGCTGTGTTTTGTTGCTTCTGTTGTTCATTAATTCAATAAGGGCGACCAGGAGGCAGTAAAAGGTCTGGGAGTTGTGGGTCGAGTTGTTTCCGAGCATCTGTGTGTCTGGGCAGGTCCCAACATATAACAGAGGTGAAACCAAAGAGGACTCGTCCAAGGCAGCAATCCTTTCTCACTACAGAGGGTTGGACTTTCCATCGCTCCTTGTTAAATCAACACTGCCAACGTTAACGGTGGCTCTTTATTTAATTACCCCTCTCAACCGTGTACGTGCTTATGACTCAGAGTTGAAGAGTCATCTTCATAAAAGTCTCTGAGCCTTCGGCCTTTCTCAGTCTTTTTAGCTGCATGCTGCAACTCTTTGCTTTCAGAGAGGATTTTGATGCAGTTAACGCAACAAAGACACGTTACAGGAAGGAAATGTAGGTTTATAGATGAATAAGCATTTGGCATTTCTTGGCACTCAGGCTCAGCTTTGCACTTTGCCCATCACTGTCTTGTCTTGTTTGCTTCACAAAACTTTTTCTGTTTAAAAAAGACATAGCTGAGAATTAATATGGAGATGTGCTGTGTTGCATTGATCTCAAAGTCCTCCGACAAAAACGACATTTGTTGAATTGCTGCAGTGCAGCGAGCTGCTGAGAAACACCAAAAACTACTTTTTAGGATGATAGCATCTGGTTTCTCTTCCTGCTTTTGGGACGTTTTTTTTTTTTTTTTAAAGAAACCTGTGAGTGTAAAACTCAACCGTCTTTGCTATTGTTCCTTCTCTTTATCTTCTAAAGATTAATGTATTTTTTGTTCTTCAGTCCTGGTTCTGAGTCGACTCTAAATACTGCATAAAAATCGATGAAGCGTAATTATATGGAGCGCCATTTCATTAAAAGGAGGAACTGCTTTTCAATTAGAAAAGCAGTTCCTCTGTTGCCTTTTTATGAAAACCAAACAGAAATTTAAATTAATAATTACTCCATGAAATAAATATAATAATGAAAATATAAAAGAAATTAATAAAATCTACATATTTCAAATGAGAAATTATTTTATTACACTTATTCTATGTTGGTTTTTTTTCATGACACTGTTTATTTCATAATCTATTTTTTTTTTAGTAATGAAGCTTTTATTTTGTAATGCCATGTGTAAGTTACATGACACTTTTATTTTGCACTACCCCTTTAATTTTAGGGCTTTTTTAAAAATTTCATTTTCTCATGTTCAAACGAAAGGACGTGGGTTTCTGTGGGGGTTAAAAAGAAAAACAAAAGGGAGCAAAATTTCAGGCAGACTGATTTTCACTGGCTGTTTCAGATTTGACTACCGTAAAATGTCTGAAATTAAAAGCGTTTCTGTCTTACTGAGAGAGTCCACCAACCACCTTGATGAAATGGAGGCACGTCTCCCACTTACACTAACCCCACTAAGCCCGACGATCCCTTTCCACGGCCGCTGCTGCCAACTCCATTTATCCTGTCTTAGTCTGAAAACTCGCAAAATGAAGTGGCAATTTCTAGTAGCGCTTTTTAGACCGAAGCAGTGCTAGTTTGGTGCTAGTGCCACACTTGGCACAGTTTTTCGGTTTTTGACCACCGGTTCTGTCTGACCCAAACCCACCTGTAAAACCACGCCCCTTCATTTGAATATGAGAAACTGAAATCAAAAGAGCCATGAAATAAAAGTGGCATTTCAAAATAAGTGTCACTAATATAATAAATAGAAATAAATGTGAAAAATATATATTTCATTAATTAATTCAGTGTTTATTTCATTGTTTTATTTATGATTTAGGCAACAGAGGAACTGCTTTTCTTGTGCAGTTCTGTTTTACTTAAATGTCCAACCTAACAATGAATTCATTAAACATAAATAAAAACAACTTCCATGTTTTCATTTTTTGCGACGTCTTCACAGCAGATCATCATGTTCTTCATACTGATTCAGCAAAGGTTCTGACACGTTGGACTCCTTTTCTGACACAACCTCCATTAATTATCCGGGTTTCACAAGTGCTTGGGATCGACATATCTAAACATGATTTTTATTTTATTCCTCAACAATAATCAGTGCATCTACAATCAAGCTGAAAGGGAGCGTGCATTTGCACAGATCAATCAATCGATCGATTAATTAAGCTGTTGTCAGCATTAAAGATCCCCGAGGATTTGGTTGGATTTTTCTCTGTGAGAACCAGAGCCCATTATTGATGAGGCAGAATCCCGTCAAGGCCTGTGTGTGTGTGTGTGTGTGTGTGTGTGTGTGGTGAGCTTGTGGTTGACAGCTGTCAGTAACCACGCCGACTGTTGTGGTTATCACCTTTTTACACTGTGAACTTCTGCCTGTCTGAGATTCTCATTTTAAGTCCTTCTGCCTCTGTGATGTCAGAGTGTATTTTTGACGGGTGGATGTTGTCGCATGCGTGCACGTTCACAGAGGAAATGAAACTGAAATGTGTTTAACACCTTTTTTTTTTGTGCTTGAGAATACTGGTGACTCATAAATACGAGGGCGTATTTGGTAACTCATCTAAAGATTTACTGAAACTGGTCGAAGTCCAGTTTAATACCTTTTTAAATAATAAAGGCATGCTTTCATTTTTAAGTACTTTGTGGCTTTTTCTTCTCACTCTTGTTTCCTTATTTATGTGGAGATATTTAGAAAAGCTTATGTAACGGTGTGTGTAGGGGAAACATTTCTGTCTTCATAATAAATGTGACAAAATACTGAATGACATGCTGAAGTCTGTAGAAAGCAGAGATAATGCTGAGATTAAAGTGAAAGTCAGAACAGCGAACTGAAGATCTACAGGGAGGCTAAAGAGGAAAATGCTGTGTGTTATTTGTGTTAAGTAAATCCTCGTTTATTGAGACGTTTGTTCACAGGACAGTCAAGTCGCTTGTTTCTTTGCAGCCTTATTTCCTGACTTACTAGTTGGCGTGGGTCATGTTGTGTGAGAGAACTGGGCTCATCTGTGTGTCCTCTGAAGGGAAAACACACTCACTGATTGTGCCTCAGGTTTTGTTACTGCGCCCTAGTGGTACGTTTGTGTTACTACAAACGTGCGTCAACATTTAGACTGTCCAAGTGTTTGATAGTTTGTTTGTTTTGTTTTGTTTTTTTCCTATTCGATTGTTAAATTCATCAAGAAATCTTTAGTCTAATGTCGGTGTTTGTCTCCGCAGTCCCACCACCGGCAAATATCACCCTCAGATGTCACAATATGGAGAACATTGTGCAGTGGCACTATGACCAGAATGTTTCTGCCGTCAGGTTTCGCATAGACGTGAACTCCGATGCAGGAGGAGAAGGGTATGGATTTGTTTCTCTTTGTACACATTATTTTGCCAGAAATGTCAGTTTTCCTGATTTTTTTTTTTAAATGATCACAATGATTACTGATCTAAACTTTTTTTTTTTTTTTTTAAATAGGCATTTGAACTTCAAGTTGTCCCACATAGTCCTTTTTTTTTTTTTTTTTTTAAATTGTTTGTGTGAAATTATGGCACAAATTTAAATAAATGTAATACTTGCTTTAGCTCATAAGTGGTTTTAAAACATTGGGCTTATATTTAACACATGTGCTTATAGTTACTAAACAGGTTTTTTTTGTTTTTTGTTGGTTTTTTTGCTCCACAGGTGCAAGGAAACACTTTGGGCTGAATCAGATGAGAGAGAAAAAGACATTTCGCGCTATTCAGAACCGGGTATCGTGTTTTTCATTGCGGTAACGGCTGTAGTTTCTCAGAACGGGACGGTGTCCGAGTCTGATCCGGCTGAAGTCGAGTACAGCTACTTCCAGAACGCACTGGAGGGACAGAAGTGTGAGTAGTGACTCCAGTATTCACTGAACTAATAATGGTGAAGAAGAGCCTGGCTGTGTCATCAGCAGGTTACACAAAACACCATATTACCTCACTACTTTGAAAATCACGATTATTTTTATATTGCTCGTATTAGAATCTTTTCAGAATATTAAGAGATGCCTTAAAGATTTGCTTTGGAGATTTTACCACAAGTAGCCTTAGACTGATCAGCCATACTAAGTTTATTTTATTTTGAGTGCATTCAACCATGTTCTTTTTGGGTTCCAGGTTTTTTGGACCTCCCGTCCTTTAACGTCACGTCCCACCCACACAACCAAGTGGAGTTCAAGTTCGCCCACCCCTGGCTGCATTACCGCAACAAACCGCACAAGTGCTCGACGGGGACAATAGACAGAAAAATCCTGCTGTTTAACTATAACGTAATCGTCGGGAAGGTCAGCATTCACGCACTTCCAAATCTTCTAGTTGGATTTTTGTGTTACAACTAGTTTTTGGTTAACTTTTAAGTAGAGTCAAGAATGACTTAAAAGTAAAAAAAAAAAAAAATGCTGTCACTTCATAATAACTTAGTTTATAATTTGAAAAACTCGGCAGTAGATTCAAGATTTTTCAACATCAGATGAACACGTGCAAATGGCTTGTATCCAGGTTTATGAGTTACACCTAAAATATATATTTACATTTTTGTGTGCAGGGGGAGCAGAGGCATAGCTTTGATTGTGAAGAGAGGGTGTGCAAGGGGAGGCTGGAAGTGCACGGTTCACAGGGGGAGCACTGTCTGGGGCTCGAGGGGGAGCTGAAGAAGATGAGCGTCAGACTCCCAAAAACACACTGCATCAGTCCAGAGAAAGAAGACGCACCTTCACACGGTGAGCAGAATTCTGTTTCTTTAATTCTGCTTTTTGTTTTTCTTTTTAAGGTATTTGGTTTATGTGAACTACCCGCTCTGAAAAATCAGGATATTTGATGGTCTGCAATCAACGTGAGTCTCTCCAAAGTGGATTTTTAACATCTGTGTCAAATGTGTAGCAGCTCCCTCAGTTAGTAAGAATTAATAAGAAGTAAGAGTTATATATTGTAACGTGGCAGTCATTCATACTGTCATCTAGCAACCGAAACAACCAGAATGACAGTGAAACAGCTTCACAGACTTGATGGTGCAAACATAAAATACTGGAAAAAGTAAAAACTGAATTGGAATAAAATTTAAAGAAAAAAAAAACCAAATATACTAGGTGTCAAAAGGTATTGAAAGACATATCTGGCTAAACTCGGACAATGATGGTTTTGTGATTTAATAAATTTACTGTGTGAAAATCAGCAGGAAAAAAAATCAGGAAACAGGAGCACAAACTGCAGATCTGAAAGTGTGAAACCCGTTTTTAGCTTCTGGATGAATTGTGAGCCTCTCAAACATCAGCGTGATCTTTGTTTCATGTAAAAAGAGTCCAGAGTAATTTAGCAGCCTTAAGTGTGTTGATTTTAAGATGTTTTTATTTATGTTTGTGTTTTGTGTAGTTCCCGTCTACATTGTTGTCGCCGTTTCAACCTTGGGGGTGTTCAGCGTTATTCTCTTCATGGTCTATTTCAAAATAACCCGACCTTCGAACCCTTGGCCCTTCAGTATGGTACGTTTTCCTGGGATGGGTTTTTATTTCTGTCCCCAGCGACGGTTTTCAGTTTTATTACTAACCTGGTGGTACCTGTTTCTCTCTGAAAGACTTTCCCCGGATTACAGAAGATGGAGGCGAAGGAGCCGGTTCAGTGTTCGCCCGTCACGGTCCTCCGGGTGGAGCCCTCCTCGCCCACCCCTCTGCTGACCAACATGGAAAAGGTGGAGGACATGCCAGAGTTCAGCCCTGCTGTGATCGAGTGTAGATGTGATACACGCGTGTCCCTGCCGCTCTGCGAAGAAACGGTGACTGAAAACGTAGAGGAGGCGGAGCCAAGTAAGGAGAGGTCTCCGTACATGGGTGGCAACAACCTGGATGACGACGACGAAGAGGCGATCCATCAGGAGAACACCGGCTCTGGTTACGAGAGACGAGAAATTTTGGGTACCTGAGGACCTCATAATCAGTTTTTCTTTCTTTTTTTTTTTTTCTTTTTGTTTCAATTTACTCAGCAGATTCCGACTTCGGTAAAATACTGAGCGCCCGTTCCCATACTTTCTCTAATTTACAGAATACTAAATGATTAATTTAATGTTTAACCAAACATTTATTTCAACATTAAACACACAAGTGTATTGGTAATCAAACACTCACTACAAATATTCAAATATTCACAGCTTCTACATTTTTGCCCAAACTGCATTAAGTTTCACAGGATAGTTTAAAAAAAAAAAAATTGCTCCACGTTGCTTTTCCGAGTGAAACCCGACAGAAAAATAATTACATTATAATTCCCTCCTACGCACAGAATTTAACTGAGTAAAAGCAGAAAGTTGATTTGTTATTTAAAAAAAAAAAAAGTGCATGAGTGCCTTAAATAGTGACAGTTGCTGAAACATTTAATCTCTCTTTGAGGGTTGATGAAGTATTATTGAATTCTTGAACATCTTATAGATGTTACAAATTTCTCGTCATCGCACCTTACTCAACACTGGAGGGAAAAAATAAAAAGAGCCACACAAGCCAGTCCGAGTTCCCAGATTAAAATATAAACGACTCCTCAACAGCTTGAGTTACGCCTCAGTCCGAAGTTACAAACACACAAGTCTCAGACGGACTTTGATATTGTTTTTAGGTTTCTAGATCACTCAGTACCCTTCTACCCACAGTTCCTCGCGTCGCAGAGATGAGTAGAAAACTGCTGTAGTAAACTTCTCCCGTTGTTGTTGTTGTTGTTGTGAAAACGCAAGCTGCACATTTACTGGACCCACTATTCACACCTGTCCGAGTGCTTTCACCGTCTCACGTCGTGACAAAGGCTGAGACAGCGAGAATCCTGCATGAACCTTCACCGACGACTGTTACGTGATCTTTGTGGCGCACGGTGACTTCTGTTGTACATACTCGAGTGTTACTACAATAATACTAACGAAACACGCTCCATCCGGCTCACGGGGCTCTGCTGGAGCTCATCCCAGCTGTGTGTGCGTGTGCACGGGTCAAACACGGGTCAAACGCCACACGGCACGCAGCTGGGATTTGAACCAGAAACCCTCCATCTCCTGGGCAACAGCCCTGTAAAAAACTGTTGATATACTGTACTTGACATGCCTCTTGATGTACTTGTGATTACTTGCACTTTTCCTACATCTTCATGTTCAACAAAATCTTTAGTTTTGATGCACCTTAAATGTTTTTGCTTAAAAAAGTGCCACGTTGAAAGAAAAAAAAATCTGTAAATAACCTTTTACAGCTTGTGTGTGTGTGTGTATATATATATATATATATATATATATATATATATATATAAAAATCTTTAATCGAGGGCACCAGATTTGATGGGAATCTGAGATCAGGACGAAGAGAGCAGATTATAGGAAATAATTTGAAATGAAAATGAGCTTTTCTAGTAAAATTAAGCTTACATTTCCTGATTCTAATGCTGAACTTGAATGCGACTCCCTATTTTTGCATTAATCAGATATATGTTGCATTTTGTTAAATTTTATTGTGGAAAAAAACATTTCGCCTGCTTGTATTTATGCTTTTACTGCTTTAAATACAGCGTAAGGACATGCCGAGAAGTTTTCTTAAAAAGTAGAAAAGATTTCAGATGTTTGTCAGGATTTGAACTCTTCCCGTCTGTTTGTGATTGTTATATTGATTTTTGATATGAAAAGGTTGACTGTTTAGTCTTTTTAAAAAAAAAAAAAAAAAAAGAAAAAGAAAGAAAAGAAAAACCTGCCAAGTTGATTTCCAGGAAACGGGGAGGTGGAGCGTAGCCAAAGAGGAAGTCCTGAAAGGTTGGTGCCAATAATGAGGTGGAGCTGCGGCCTTGACGAAAGACCACAGTTTAAGTGCCCTTCGAGCCGCTTTGCAGAGGCTGATCAGTTCGACTTTAGCACTTTATTTCCTAGATGTGGTCGTGTCTCAGCCAGTCTGGATGCAGGTCAGTCGCCTCGCCGCAGCACCTGAACAATAAAACTTCTCAGAAATCATGTTTAAAACCTGAGAGAGGCCTTAAGTGATGATTAACCTCATTTTTGTCTTTTATTTTTATTTTTTTGGGGCGTGGTCTGATGTGTGAAGCTTTTAAAGTTCATCCTGCATGCAAAGCAATGTGAATAAGTGTTGTTGTAACTGAAATAACTTCCCTGACGTGTCTTTTGTTTTGTTTGGTTTTTTTTTTGTGTTCGTCCTGCTAATAAAATCATTAACAAACGTTGATCCTGAATTCTCACACCTGTCCAGAGTTTCATGCTGTGATCTCAGGTTGAGCCCACTCATAAAGGGAAGTTGGCCTTTTATGGTGAAACTGAGCGTCTGTTGTTGCCGTCCGGTCGGCGACGCCATTAAAATAATGGCCTCCATCACATGACGTTGGTTTTAAGGGAAGAAGCAGACGTCCCGTGACGGTTCGTGACCTTTGAGCAATCTGTGCTGCTCCTTCCTCTAAAAGCGCCGAGGGAAAGCTGCTCGTCTGTCTGCTTCCTTCCTCTTTTCTCCGTCGGTGCTCCGAGACCTTTTCAGTGACAGCTGTTGTGTCCTCCGAGTCTTGTTGTCATGGAAACGTGCTGATTGTCATCCTTTTTTGGTCTCGCCTACCTCCACCTGTTTGTGAACTGACTCCTTTTAAGCTCATTTCAAGTGAAGTCTTGCTGTATTTACATAAACATTTGGAATATAATTTGCATTTGTTGCTTATTTATTTCATTTTTTATGCATTTTTTTTAATTCATCATTTTCACCCAACAAAAAACTATTGATAATATTAAATCATAACTTTTCCCAGTAAGTTATTGGTTCAACAGTAAACAAATATCAGTAACTTTGTCATTTTTTATTGAAATTTATTTAATGCTTTATTTTAACCATTTCAGTTATTTTTTTTCCTGAATTTTAAACTTCTCATTTTTTCCGAGTACTTGTATAATTTCTGTGATATTTAGTCAAAATATCTTAAATGATACAACAACTCGCTTTTAAACCATGTTTGGGTTGAAGTCAGACTCTTAATTTAAGTCCAGTTTATTTTGGACACTTTAAAAATTTATTTGTAAGTTTATTTATATATCACATTTCACACACAAACAACCGACGGTCTTTTACAAAGGCATGAAGTTGAAAAGTAGCAATTTCTAAAATTAAAGTAAAAATGGTTTATAACTGGTTTATAATACTTTTAAAGCAGCACACAGGAACATCTGTGGTTTTGGCGGTAAAGCTGCTTTTACGTCTGGTTCAGTCTTCTGTCACTTTCTCATTTTGTCATGTTTCTTCATCTCTGCCGTGATGTCGACTGAACCAGCTCCTAAAACCACAGAAGACGAGATAAAAGTTACTTTGGATATTTTCTTTTTTCTGATACTAAATGGGGAGACCAGAAGAGTTAGACAATGCTTTCTTAAAGTAACTCAGTGTTCCATCCATCCATCTTCTTCTGCTTATCCGTGGTCGGGTCGCGGGGGCAGTAGCCTGAGCAGGGGGACCCAGACTTCCTTCTCCCCA
>JAOWBL010001470.1:0-15302 GCA_028564865.1 Zenarchopterus dispar | reverse complement strand
TATATATATATATATATATATATATATATATATATATATATATATATATATATATATATATATATATACTGTATTTCCCCTAATTAATGAGCCAGGGCGCATTGCAAATTACTGGAAATCATCATTAACTGGGATTAGAGTCTGACAACCTTATATGATCATTTCTTACTTATTGCTCCATCTCTGAAAATTCAACTGGATAGTAAAAAACTGTGAAAGTGCACATCTCTAATGATTCCATGTTTCTTTACAGCATTTAAGAACTCTCAAAGTTCCTGGGAAGCAGATGTCAGGTGTTGCCTGGGAGGGAGGAGGCCTGCGAATCGCCCTAGCTGTAGACTCCTACATCTACTTTGCCAACATAAGACCAGATTATAAGGTAATTATTAACACGTCACTTCTTTAACTTAGAAACCTGCAGAGTAAGAATTTACTTTGATAAACTGATCTTTGAAAGATGACGTCCAATGTCAGAAAGTATCAAAGTTAATCAAAACAACAAAGCCCACACAAAAATACATGGCTGTTTGGATGGAGAAGTGAATGTTTTTAACTTCAGTTCAAAACTGAACAGAAGTTTTTTTTGCCTATGTTAACTCAATCTCTTAGAGCTTCAGTGTTAAAGGCAGTGCGTGTATTAGTGAGAATAATTGATCCAGTTCCACTTTAATTGAAATATTACAGTGTTAATTAATTCATAGGAAGAGTTCATGTGTGAAAATGTGTAGTTTGAAGGAGTCACAAGAAATACACTATATAGTTCAAGAGAAATCAGAACCAAGCTTGACATAGTGTTGTTAGAATCTAATACTTATCAAGTTGGACTGGATGGGATTTGAGACGTCAGGAATATTGTCTTTGGACACAGATGACTCTCGGGGTTGCTGTAAATCTCACCAGCCTTAACATGTGTGTTTTAACAGTGGGGCTACTGTAGCAGCACAGTTGTGTACGCCTACACGAAGCCAGAGCGGCAAGAATATTGTGTAGTATTCTGGGAAACCAAAAACAATGAGAAGTTTGTCAAATATGTCAAGAGTTTGATGTCGATCACCACCTCAGGAGACTTCTGCATCTTGGCCAGTAAAGCTGATGAAACTCAGCCTCAGGTACAAAACACAGGAACATCTGTATGCTAGCTACTACTTTGTATTTCCCATGTTTTGATCTTCGCTAAATGTTACTATATTCCATGGTCTTAGATTAATGGATTCACAAAAGTGTTTTTTCCCTCACTTCCTGTGTTCATTTTTTTTCTTTTTTTTGTCACACAGGAGGATGCTGGGTTAGAAACTGCAAGTGCAACAAGGGTAATGTTCAGTTTAAAATCTCATATCACAAAACTGGGCTTTTGTCTTGACTCATAGTTCATACACCAACCTCTGAAATAAAGTCACTCTGCTGTCTACTTTCAGTATGTCCTGAATCTTTGCAATTCCCTTGGAACTCCTTTGGACACAAAATACATTGACATCGGTAAGTTACATATGGCACTATGCAGTTTCTAGTCAAGAATGTAATTCATTATGTGCACCCTGCAAGCTTGCATTCGTATGTAAGTGAATATAATATTCTTATGTACGCTTCAGTGTTCAATGTTCCTGATTTAATACAAGGTACAAGGTAGTGTGAGGGATCCCACCTTGTTTACAGTGACATAGGTATCTTGCGTCTTACCCACTGTTATTTCATTGATCCACTTTTTCAATAGCAGACAGTAGTGGCTCTCTGTATCTTTAACTTTTTGAAGAGATTTTCAAACATTAAGGAGTAATGTGAAAACATTAGATTAGATGTTTGATTGTAGCATGGAATAGTTTACACTATCTATGCAAGTTTATATTAATTATCCAAAAAAGAAAAACCCATCTAAAATATTCATAAATTCCTGTGTTGGTGCAATCTCTACCTCCTGAAATTTGAAGTCTACCGCTTACAAAATTATATTGGCAAATACAGATTATCACATATTCTCAAATTGCACAGAATTGTGTTTACTCCTTGTTGACCTTTAGTTTGTTTATTTTCTTTGTTTAGTTCCGTTATTTGTTACTATGACAAAGACTCATGTCATTGCTGCTTCAAAAGAAGGATTCTACTTGTGGCAGTACAGGGTGGCAAAGAAACTAACTGCCCTGGAAATCAACCAAGTGACCAGGACAAAGAAGGGAGGGAAAGAGAGGTGAGTCTTCTCAGACGTATTCATTACATTTACACTTGCCTCAATCTTCATCTAAAATGGACATCATAAGAACTGTACAAATATGTATTAAAGATAGGTAGTAGAAGTATTGAAAGTCCATTTCAGGATTTGTACCACACATCAAACATTTTGCTGAAAACTTACAGGAAGGCAGGAGCACCACAGTGCTAGATTCTGAGAGTCAGTGGGTAAAATTTGGGGTTTTCTGGTTCACAGCTAACAGTGTAAAGGGTTGATCCTGACAGTCCCGTGAAAAGGATTCATTCATCTGAATGAAATCCCACAGAGGTTCCAGACATTCAGGGTGTGATCTTATGTTCTGCCAGGGCTATCCTTGCACCTAGGTCACAAGTCACGACTGGTGAATGGGCAGCTATTTGTCTGTCTTGCTTTCTCTTTGGTTTTTTTTCTCACATGCTCTCCCTTCCTGTTTCTTTAGGGTCTATCACATTGATAGCAATCCATCTGGCGCTGGTGATGGTGGTCCAGATTTTGCCAAAGCTTTCACAGTAAGAAATATTTATGATGTTTCTTGACAGTACTTTTAAGCCCATCAAAATAACCTTTTGCACAAATACTGCCCAAAAGAACTGTGCCATGCATTCCTTTTAAAACAAATCTAATAAATACCAAATACACAGATGACATTGCTGTGAACATTTTTACTATATCAAATTAAACCATTAACTATTAAAAAGAGTTCATGCTCAGCAGATAAATGATTGTGGTTCTTATATCGGTTTCATTTTTATTGCAGGGAACTCGAGATCCCGTTTGTTGTATCACAGCAACAGATAAAACCCTGGTGGTGGTAAGTAAGGTCTTGTTGTAACTAAAATAGATTAAAGCAAACAGTGGAATCAAGATTATAAGAAAGTGGTTACGTCCACACAGGGTCGCGAGTCAGGCACAATCCACAGATACAGCCTTCCAAACATTGTTCTCATCCAGAAGTACACTATGAACAATCGAGCCTATCATCTGTCTCTGAACTGCAATTCCAGGTTGGTGCTTTCATTGATATAGATACAGGAAATAGTCAGATATCTTTTGATAATTTGCTCACATACTTTTTGTTTTTGCAGCCTCTTATCTAATATGCCATCAATCTTTTTTTTTTTTTTTAATTTCTTTAGTCGTCTGGCCATAATCGATATTGCAGGTGTGTTGACATTGTTGGACCTGGAAGTTCAGACTATTACTGATGATACACGAGACCAGGCATCTACCGGAGATCCATCCAGGTTTGAGCGCAAAGATGTTTGGGACATGAAGTGGGCTAATGACAATCCTGATCTGTTTGCCATGATGGAAAAGACCAGGATGTACGTCTTTAGAAACCTAGACCCAGAGGTGAGTGCTCAAGTGTGGTTAAAAACTAAAAAGAAAACATTCAAATTTCCACTGCACATTTCCACTGTCAAAATGTTACTCTAATTGTTACTCAGTAAACAAATCCCTCACCTGCTGTTATTTTCCAAAACAGGAACCTATTCAAACTTCTGGATACATCTGCAGCTTTGAGGATTTGGAAATTAGATCTGTTTTGCTTGATGAAATCATGAAGGTAAAGCTTTAGTTATTGTTTTGTGTGATAAAGTTATTTAATTCACTTGTCTTCTTGTTGTGTTTGTTGACAGATCTTAATTCCTAATTCACCTCTTTGAAGTGTTAAAGCTTATGAATTGACACTGTTTGCATAAGTACTGTTAGTACCACTAAAGGTAACGTATCTGAATGAAACTAATGGGATGCTGATGAATGGTGTCTTCCAGGATCCAGAGAAGCCAAACAAAGACAACCTGATTAACTTTGAAATCCGCTCCCTGAGAGACAGTCGCGCACTGATCGAGAAAGTTGGCATAGAAGACGCTCTACAGTTTATTGAAGACAATCCTCACCCAAGACTGTGGTGCGAATAAACCGGGACACTTAAGCTTCAAATGTTTTGTCTGAGAGGACGCTTTACAATTTGTAATTACATAATATTATAATTATTATAATATATGATTTGTACTTTTACGATTTATAAAATGAATGGTATTTTTTCCAGTGAAGTTTGTTTCTCTAGAATATGCTGATCAGGCTCCACATCCAAGTCTTCAAGTTCTGTTGTTTTGTGTTTTGGTATTTGCAGAAACATGATCTCTCTATTTTTTTTTTTTTAATTGAAATAGAAAAGGCATAAGGCGTGGTGTAGGGGGAATATAAGCTCCATACACCACAAAAATAAAAAAGAACTCTTTCTAGATCTGTTTTAAAAGCAATTTTATTCACAATTATAAAATTATTATTTCAATATATCAAGTACCCACAGAGGCTCTTGCTCTCAGTTTGGATGTATGTACAGGAATGTGTTGATGTAGGTGGAAACTGACAGAAAAGCAAATTTATTCCGGTGTGATCTTGCTTTTGTATGTTCTCTGGCTCAAGTGTCAATTCTTGCAGGATCACTCAAAATCTGGCTACTTCAACAAAACGGGCCCTCATAGGCTGGGATTTAGTTACAGTCTGCCATACAAAGATGATCTTTATACACACCTCAGACCATTATAAAGTCCTTTATTCTAGTTCAAAAATGAATAACACATAAATACATTTCATCCCATGCAACCCTAAAAAGTATCCATCAATGTTTGTCCATCCTAAACTTTCTAGGCGTCTTCTGGCTGAGGCAGCCCTTGAGAAACTGGACCTGAAGACAGCTGAACAGGCCTTTGTCCGCTGCAAAGACTACCAGGGCATTGAGTTTGTTAAGCGTCTGGGCAATCTGCAGAGTGAATCCATGAAACAAGCCGAAGTGGCAGCCTACTTCGGTAGGTTCGAGGAAGCTGACCGCATGTACCTGGATATGGATCGCAGGTACAAAAAAAAAAAAAAAAAAATGGTTTGATTAGATTTTTAATTCTTGGATTTGATTAAGCTGGAATCAGTTTTTTGTTGTTTTTTTTTTGGCATGATCCTGTGTGTGTCTGTAGGGATCTTGCCATCAGCCTTCGGATCAAGCTGGGCGACTGGTTCAGGGTTCTGCAGCTGCTCAAAAATGGCTCTGGGGACTGTGATGATGCTCTGCTCAAACAAGCCTACAACGCAATTGGAGATTACTATGCTGACAGACAGAAATGGTATTATATTTTCTTTTTCCCATTCTTTCTTTGGCTAGGGACTGTATTTGTACTTTTAGTTCAGAAACAATATTTTATTTATTTAGAATACTATTTACAATATTGATTCACTTACTTACCCACTTGTTTTTGTTTTCTATTGGGGTTAGGGGAGGGGTTTACTGAAAGCGTTTTCTCTGCTATATTTTCAGTTTTTATCAAGTCACTCCTGTGTTTTCTTGCAAGCATGCTTCGTGTCGTGGTCTTCATGAAATGTACATATTTGTCCCATTTTCAGATGATGAACACTCTGCAAAAAGCTTTTCAATCAATAGTTAGATTTCTGCCTCCGTGGTTCTCTGTATCTGCTCAGGTTCTGTCATAGCATTCCTGCAGAGTAATGTTTGTGTCACCACACTAGACTGTTGTGGTGTTGGTGACTGATGTTCAGGGTCTGGTGGTTTTGGCCTCTGTGAACGTTGCAGGAGATATGACATGACTCAGTTCTGTCTAGCAGCTTTATAGACATGGATTTCATGGCAGATTTTCACTCTAGAAAACACTGTCAGCTATGAGACATAGGAAGGGGTGTGACTCGATTCTGATTAATGATTTTGACTAGGCAGAGCTGAAATGAGGGTATGGAAGCACCTTAACATACAGTGATAGTAAGAAGTACCAGACTGTCTTAACAAATGGTCTGAATACTGAGGTGAAAGTGGCCTTTCTGTGTCTGACAGACAAATGAACAAAACCTTTCATTCCAATAAGCTTGAGAAGTTTCTTACACTGATTAAAGATATGCCTTGTGATGACTGATGACCAATTTTCTGATATCTTATATGTCATCTGGTGGTGTTGTATGATATCTTCTTATCTTTGTAGTTTGTCTTGATGATATAAACCTTATATTTAATATGCACCTTCATTTCTGTTTTTTGTGTACATAATTCATGTACATGCTGCAGTGTCGCAAATGCTGGTTGGGCTCTTGCCTGCCTTGGCCAGTACATTTTTGTTAAAGAGGGTAAATCCCAAAATTAAAATGTGAAAAAAAAAGTCTCAAAGCTCTGAAAACCTTTAGTATGCCTTGTAGCAAAGAGATCAGCAACTGTTTCCTTGTTCTTCGGGGAATGTGACTAAGGTGCATGAGTCCATTAGATAAGTTAAAGCATCGTTTTCCTGTTACTTTTTGTAAAGGATCAGCGCAGTTCAGTACTACCTTCAGGGTCGCAACCCGGAGAAGCTGGCAGAGTGTTACTACATGTTGGAGGACTATTCTGGCCTTGAAAGACTGATCACGGATCTGCCAGAGAATCATAAACTGCTGTCGGTGAGCCACATGATCCGCTTTTTGTCTTTTTTTTTTATCTACATAGAATGCCTGTACTTCAAACTTCTAATATAGATGATTTCTACGCTTCTCATCTGTACATGCTGTAGGAGATCGGACGGATGTTTGCCACTGTGGGTATGTGTGAACAGGCTGTGAATGCCTACCTGAAGTGCAACCAAACCAAAGCAGCCGTTGACACTTGTGTCCATCTGAACCAGGTGAGAGACGGATAAAAAGCTTGTGGCACTGCTGCTTCTAAGCTGTCTCTTCAGGGTGCAGCAGTCAGCCTGGCACCCACTCTCCTCCCACTCCTGTCCTCTTTCTGAATGATATTTAGCTCTGGAGTGTGAAGGCTGTTTTCCAGCTATCATCATCCAACGTAAATATTGAACTTTTTGGCCTAAAAGGAAATGTTTAACGATTCAGCATTGACTCTAGAAATAAAAAGTTTTTGCTACACAAGTAAAGAGAACTGCTTTGGTTCTATGACTGGCTTGACGGTAAAAGTTGTTGGTGTTTTTGCCTCCGTTGTACAGAGGCTGTAGACTTCAAGCACTGCTTTGAGTCTCCGTTAGTGACCCTTCTCTCTGTGCCTTTCCCCTCGCTCTCTGCTTCTGTTCCCCGCCGTATAACTTTTAACATAGCCCTCTCCAACCACAAAATCTCTCCTTTGTTGTCTAACTGTAATTGAGAAATTTTAAGGAGCATTTGAGTGATCACAGTATTAAACTTGATGGACTTAAAGAATACTTTTACAGAAGGATAAATTAAAAGAAATATTCTTTTATCATATTGATTTTGTGGTCATATTAGTTTCAAATCATGGCAAAAGTTGATGGTATTTTTTGCTTTAACCCATGATGCTGCTTCTGTTTATTTATTTTTTTGTTTCTTTGTTTTCTTTTCCCTCAGTGGAACAAAGCTGTGGAATTTGCAAGAGCCCATAACATGAAGGAGATTAAATCTCTTCTTTCCAAATATGCCTCGCATCTTTTACAGAAGACCAAAATTCTGGAGGCAGTGGAGCTTTATCGGAAAGCCCACCACTTTCTTGATGCAGCCAAACTAATGTTTAAGGTAGGCTTATATTTTCTTATTACTTTAGTCTAGACCTTGACTTTATAATGTTGACTTATAATAATGACTATTTTTGCCTTTATCATTACATATTTTAAAGTGTTTATACTGCAGTAATATAATTTGCGCTTTGACGAATAATTCAGTATTTTTTAACTGAATTATTTAAGTGAATTTAATTCATAAAAAAATGATAGTTGTGTTTTTTTTTTTATATATTCATGTTAAAGATCTACCCCAAAGTAGTGCAACTCAACTCCAATGAAGAGTACCAGCAAATTTATCCTCGTGTGTATAAAAGTGGTGTCATGAGTGTGTAGGCGGACTATTTTCTTTACGGAAGCTCAAATCTGAAGGAGACTGGAAACTGCAAGCCAATGAACAGGGGAGCCAGACAGCATAAGATTGTAGAAGGCAGGATGACTCTGGCTGTACAGAAAAGGCAAAAAGCAAAGGGAGAGCAGAAGATCAAGTGGTAGAAGTTGAAGTAAAAAGCGTACTATGAACATCAGGGAGGAGTTGAGACGTGCTCTGGGTAGTAGTGAAGAAGATCTGGTAGATAACTTGGCACAGCTGATATTGTAGTGCGGATGGGTAGGAAAGTGCCCGTCATCTGGACAGAGGAAGGAAATAAGGTTTGGTGGTGGTATGAGGACGCTCATGACAGTGGAAATAGACAAAGGTTAAAAAAGAAGAAATGCAGAAGAAAAGTAAGATGGAGACAGGTGATCCACAATGACGACTCCAAAAGGGAAAAGATGAAAGAATGTGCAGCTACAATTAAGTTTAAAATGCAGTTATGTGCTATAATTATGCCTGTTGTCTGAAGGTAGCAAATGAGGAAGCAAAAAAGAGGAGCCGACCTCACAGGGTGAAGAAGCTGTACGTGCTGGCAGCACAGCTTGTTGAGAATTACCATGAGCAAATGAAGACATCCCAGCAGAGCAAAGCCAAAGGGAAAACATCTGAGGTGATTACTGCACTGTACAACAGACTATATTCCAATATCCACTCCCCCCCTTTTTTTTAAAATAACATTTAAGTTGAACTTGTATATGTTATGGAATTTATGAGATATAAAATCACTGAAAAAGTAATAAACTTGAAATGTACGGTATGAAAGTATTGTTTTCTCTACTATACATCATTTATATTATCATTTGTATCATTAACTAGGCAACATTTGTGCTTGCTGGCCTGCTTGAAGAAGATGCAGCCTCTTCAGATAATCGCATTGTGGACAACGCCTGGCGAGGAGCCGAGGCCTACCACTTCTTCTTGCTTGCACAAAGGCAGCTGTATGCTGGCTGCATGGAGAACGCTATGCGTACAGGTACCAAATCACACAGAACACTTGTCTTATTACCTAATTCATAATTAACCATATCTTTGAGGCCTGAGCTCATTATTTAAAGGATTGATTAAATATATTATATATATTTTTATAGTTATATAATTTATTATAGTTTACCATTGCTTTATAATATTTTTTTTATAACTCCATAATAATAGTTATACAGTTGGCTTTGACCCAAATTCTCAGCAGGAAATGAGGACACCCGGATGGATTGAAATAAAACTCAAGAGCCCTAAACACACTTGGTTGTATTGTTTCCTAAACAGTGTTTCATATTGTACTTTTATCTTAGACTAAATGTGTCATTAAATATGAAAGGCAGGACATGAATTTTATTATTACCAAGTCTTTTTCTTTCATACTTCGAAAGTATACTCATTACTTTTTTTACCCATTTTTACAGCTTATGTTATACTCTGATAGTTTAACATTATTCCATGTAAATAGATAAAATCATATGAAAGAGTGATAAGATGGTGGTCGTTGTTAAACAGAGACGGTGGCTGAACACACTTAAAACCTGAAACTGGGAGCATTTCATTTTAGGATTCTCCTGCCATCTGGTGTTCCCAAACACACATCAGCAGCTTACGCTATTTACATCAGTCACGGAGCAAAGTCTCTTTTAAACATGACTTGGTGTTCATGCTGCTTATTTTTTTTTTCAGTTTAAACAGATTGGGTAGTTGGTCGCTGATCTTCATAGTTTTACAACAAATGTTCAAGTGTTTTGTATATTTCTGATAATCACTGGCAGCTTATGTCACGGGATTGACTCGTGGGTTTTTAATAAGGATATTGCATGAAAAATATTGAAAATGCAGATGCAGACAAAAGTGTTGAATTAATCTTCCATCTGAGTTCAGCAGTTGTGTCTCAAGAGGATTTTTAAATATTTTATCTCAATTAGAAAATTAAATTGTATAGTGTATTATACAGCAGTCACACTGCTGTCGATGTCATCAGTTGTTTGAGACCTTGAATTTAGCTGATTGTAGTGAAGTCGCTGCAGCTTTATTTGTCATACTGTTATGACTCAGGATTTCAGAGTAATTTGAACTGAATTCAACATGAAAGTTTTTCCTACATTGCTTGTTATGATCTCACAGGGAGCGTCCACTTGTGCAACAAATATTAATGAAAATAAGTGTTTCTAATAACTAGGTGATAATCTGGACTTTTCTTTTTCTAAGATAATTAGACATGGCTTAAAATTGCAAAAAAAAAAAAAAAAAAAAAAAAAGCACTAATTCAAAGTTGCTCCCATTTCTGAGATATTACAATGATGTTTGTGACCTTTAGAGAGTTTTGTGTTGGCATCATTGTTAGTTCTTTAACAGGCATTGGCATGCTTGACACATGGCCAACAACTTTGAACATTTGAACCTCATATGTACAGTGTTTTGGTTTCCTACTGAAAGCAGACCATTCAGTCTGAAACCCAAAGCTCAGCTACTTTTCAGCTTGACAGTCGGTCAGAGTGGAAGATGATATGCATGTTTTTTCTTCCATTTTAAAGCCCTTCACCTCTGTGAGTACGAGGACATCATCCCTGCAGTGGAGATCTATTCTCTGCTTGCCATTTGCTCTGCATCCAACCGGGCCTTTGGCTTATGCTCAAAGGCTTTCATGAAGCTGGAATCCCTGGAGGGTCTGAATCCTGAGCAGCAGCAGCTCTATGAGGACCTGGCCCTAGAGATCTTCACCAAGCACCCCCCGAAGAACATCCGGGTGATTGAGACAGATGGCTCGTTAGACGGGTGAGAGAACCACAGAGCCAAGATCAGACTGTAAGCTCATGCATTAATGGGGAATGGGTAACTTCAAACATTCATCCACTTATTCTGGTTGAGGGTCACCAGGGTCTGGATCACTGAGTGAGTTCTAAACAACTGGTGAAAGAACTTGGGCAGAATGTGTTTTAAAGCATTTAATATGTAATATATTAACCTGATTCTTCAAAACCTGAACACGAAATGAAGATTCTGCAAGTTGAGAAATAAGCAATAAACTGTTGTCAAGGAGCGTCAGAATCTGAATAAATTGTAGATGCACAAATGAATCTCTCTGACTAACACAAAAGGGGTGAAGAGCCCTGTCTTCTGTTTAACAAGTTTCAGAATTCCCAAAATATTTCCCTTAATCACTTCAACAAACTTTACTTTACTCTTTTTTTTTTTTTTTTTTCGTTCCAGGTCAGAAGGAAAATTACCCACATGCATTGTGACAGGTCAGCCAATCCAGGAGTATCAGTTCTGGATGTGCAGTGTGTGTAAACACTGTGCTCTGGAGACGGAGATCAGAAAATATAACTTCTGCCCGCTGTGCCACAGTCCTGTAGCATGATTCAAGTTTTCCAAGAAAAATTTAGGTCAAATAGAAGGAGGTGACTGTGTGGAAGCATGTAACCCTTGTTTGAACTTGTGGAACCAAAATGATATACGTTTGAAAACAGATGGAATTTGTTTTATGGTTAATGCTCTTGACATTCTGACGTCTTAAACTGCCAGCTGCATCATTATTGACAAAAAGAGTAGCTGAGCTGAGGCGTGACGTCAGCAACGTGTCAAAATATATGTTCCGCTATCTTTATTATTAAATGTACTGCTATAACAGTTTGAAAATGCTTGTGTGACCAAAACAACTTTGTAACTATTTTTTACATTGTCAGCAGTAGATAAATTGTTACATTAAACAAAGTTTTAAAAATATAGATTAAATGTTTTAGTGAAAAGCTCGTTTCTGTAAATGATACAGAGAAAAGAACTCTTAGCTTTAGCCCCATTTTTTTTTTTCCAATTTCAGATAGGTTCTTTTAGGCATTGTTGTATATTTTAGATATTTCCCCAAATATCACATTTTAATTGTGTTGTTCAGCTAGTAATCAGTTGTTTAATGTCTGCTGTTTTTTGTTGTTTTGTTTTCACTTCCATTGGCTGTCCACAGTGAAGCAGCGTTTGGTGCATTTACTGCCCCCCTGTGGATATTTTGTTTATTACAAAAACGTTCTACACACTTCGTGTATGCTTCATATGTTCATAATTTCATTTGCATGCATTTAATCAACAGAAGCTTTTAAGATTAGTGAGTGCCTAAACTAACTGTAGATTTCTTATTTCCCAGCTTTCATGTATATCATTCATGTCCTAAACAACCGACAAATTCTTTTTTCTACCTTGACTTTTATTTCTGATTTATATTTACAGAAGAATAAAGGTGCCAAAATTTCTTTGTACAACATATAAGTCAATCTATAGATCTATCTATAGATGGATATTTGGAGGGTTGAAAACACAAAACAAAAGGTAATTTGAGAAAACATCAAAAAATAAACAAACAAAAAAAGGTAATTCAAAACAAAATGGAAAAAGCCCAGAATATGTTTGACAACACTGTTCTGGTGTGATTGGATTTGATTGTTTTTCTTCTCGTTTGTGTTTGAGGTTTTATTTCACTTTATTTTTTTAAATAATGTACCTTGCTTTTGATTATGTTGCTGTGTTTTCCATCTGAGGACCACTGTAATAAGGACCTACGGGCCTGAGGACAAGCGGATCTTTATCCACTTGTTCCGATTTTAGCATCGTGGGGATGTCCTGGAGCCTGTCCTGGAGCCTGTCCTGGAGCCTGTCCTGGAGCCTGTCCTAGCTCCAGGTGAAAACACAGGCGAAAGGCAGAAGACACAGCCTGGTCAGGTCATCAGTCCATCACACGGCTACATATAAACCACACACATTCACTACTACAAACAATTTATAATCACCAATTGCCTAACAAATAGTACATATTTTTGGACTGTGGGAGGAAACCAGAGTACCTGGAAACAATCCAGACACACTCCACATAGACAGACCTCTGCCAGCAGAATGGTAAAGATACATGTTTAAGTGTTTACAGTTACTATTTTGGCACATTTAGTAAGCTGCTGGTTTACTTCTACATTCTGTTTTGGTTTATTGTGTTTGAGCTCATATTCATTTGACTGAATCTGACAAAACAATAAGGATGGCAAAATAATAAAATCCCATAAATGTTTTTTCCATTTTTATAAAGCTTTTAAAGAAATGGGGGTCCAGAAAAAAGGCGCCATAACAGTGTGGAGACCTTAATGATGATAACATTCAAAGGAGGGGACAAAATAGACAACGGTGCGTTACTAATACATTTATTTGACCTTAAAAATCTGATATGCTTAAATAATGACTCACTAGTAATAACTGTTTTAGAGATTTTTTTTTTGTAATATGGTAGACTATAAAAGGTTATGATCAACATTTTTTTTAATAATAGCAAAAGGTTCAGTTGTGAAAAAAACATGCAAAATGTTCAATCTTTAGAAAACTAAATCACGTTAATATAAATCTTATCTTCCTAGACAACAATAAACTATCACAAACATGAAACACAGTAGTCTGCAACATAACAGCTGAGATTCAACAAGTAAAATTAAAATGTATTTGAACAAAATATTTGTAATTGTTCAGAACTACTGTTCTTTTGTCTTTATGTAGTCCAAGCGACCTCAATATTCCCTCTTTTTTTTCTGACTTCTCTGGAGGCCAAGTCATCACCGTTGGAGATCCCACAGTCAGCTTTGTTTTTCACACTAGTTAGTGCAAGTCCATTAAACGTTTTCTGGGCTGTGGAAGCTCTAAGGTAGTTCTTATCACTCTGAGCAGACTAAAGGTGAGAAGCTCAAATACAGTCATCTTTTCTTGGGAGAGCTGTTGAAGATTTTCCAGCCAGTGCACTGCAATCAACTTCAACCTGTTCTTTACAGTTATGTTTGTTCTCATGGACCTTACGCTGGTCCCTCATGATCTGTGGATTAAGTTTGCTAAAGTGGTCCTTCAAATACTAGATTCTAGTCAGCCACAGTATCAATAAAAGGATACTCCCAGTCTCGTCATTGCTTCAACTACTAACACATCAGCTGCCTTACAAACAAAGTGCATTTTTGTTTACCACAACCTGTTCTTCAGCACTCGGCTTTCATGTATTGATGATGGGTATATTCTAAGCTGACAATGTCAGGATTCATTGGACTCGATTTGTGAAAAAATTTATTGAAGGAGCAGGAGACATTTTCACACGGATTGGGCACCACAAGAATCTCCAAGAATCATCTGCTAGAGAAGACCTGTAGTCCGAGTCTCCCATCATCATCATCTTGACGAAAAATTAACCGTGGAGGGAAATAAGTGTGACATTTCAGAAGCTTATCATTGAAACGATGTCACAGCAAATGCATCCCCTAATCAAAGACAAAGGAGATCCCACAAAATGTTATGTGATTTTTTTTTTTTTTAAGACAGTGTATTTCATGTTCAGATAAAAGATTATTTGGAATCACATCATGCCTCAGTCATTATCACTGTGATCCAGCTCAGTGGCTGCCTTATGGGACTATGCATCTTGCATGAAAAACAAAATTAAATGAAAGAAACCAATATCTTATGCCAAAGAAAAAAAATGGCAGTTTGTCTCTAATTTTAGGTCCAAACACAGTTAATACACTAACCAGAGTGAAGTGAGAAATGCCCAAAATTAGTACACAAGTTGTGGTGGAGACACCCACGAAATATTATATCCCAGCTTGTAAACTGAACATCCCAATTTGCGACTCATTTTTCTCGACAATCAGACCTTCACGTAGAGAATTGTTCCTTTATTGTCATTTGAGAAAAAAAAGACAATGTCAGTCAACATTCACTCTTTTCTTGGTCATCTTTTCATTTTTATAGAAAATGGGGGAAAAAATGAACTAAATACAAAAATGTTGCAAGCCCTGATAATTGTTTGAGATATCAAGTAAAATTCCTTTAACATTTTTTAAGATTTTGAAGTTGCTCATCTTAAAGACACACATATATATACAAATATAAGCTTTGGAAATACATTTGTTTTTACACCTAATGTCTTTCATTTTTCCGTTTTGGAAAAGCGTTGAACACTAAAGCAGACACCCACTATAAATCATTTCTGACAACGTGCCACATGAGTTGTCACATGAATTATTATTTACACATAACATGGTGTATCCCCTGTACTTACAGGGGGTCCCAAACCACTAGGCAATGCATGTCTGGCATAACAAGAGACACCAAGTGAACTGTAATGACACCTAATGATGTATCATTCAATTCAGTTCAATTTTATTTATATAGCACCAATTCACAACAAAAGTCACCTCGAGGCGCTTCACACTGTAGGGTAAAGATAAAA
>JAOWBL010001468.1:0-15307 GCA_028564865.1 Zenarchopterus dispar | reverse complement strand
ATATATATATATATATACATATATATATATATATACATATATATATATATATATATATATATATATATATATATATAAAGGATAGATATAAGAGAGAGACAATCAATGAATTGGTGGAGCTGAATCACTGCAGTTTGCAGAGCAGACCAGCAGAGGGCGATACACACACTGTAATGGAGCTTTTCCAGACTGCAGCTTTAGATAAATCTACTCTCTCTGCAGCACTTCAGTGGAACTGAAACTATACATGTGGTGTATGTGTGTATTTGTCATCGCACTAAGCTTTAGCCCTCTCCAGCTCACTGAGAGCTGGAAGCTCCAACCTGACATTCACCAACAATAGCTGCGCAAGACAATGCAAACAAGATGCCTGGGATCATTTCCCTGTCCCCGTGTGCAACAGCTTGCAGAGCTTTTGCTTCCTCCACCCACCGCTCTCCAGCTCCAACACAAGAAACTGCCTAAGGTGTGGATTTATGCAAGTATACAGATCCCTTTCCAAGCAGCCTTTAACCAGATCATCCCACATTCAGAGTGCCTTCATATCTCAACCTCGAATCAGACAACACTGAAGCATTGGAGAGGTCTGTATTTTTTAAATTTTTTTTGGAAAGCCCTGAAATTACTTCAGGGTGATTTGAAGCGGAGTGCTGCACAAACATCCCAAAGGTTTTGTTTGAGTTAAACATCCACTTGGCTTTTAAATTTTATGGGTCAACTGTGCACCAGGGGGAGGGCATGACAAACACCTTTGCATGGCAACGCACCCTCAAAGAGTTCAATGTTTTGGTTGTGTTCGTTCAACAAACTTGTGAAATACTGTCATGCAGGATTAGAAATGTTTTGGGCTAAATATGCACTCACTGAGTCACATTTGGAAGTGAAATTGCAGGGAGTGGAATGTGGAGAGGGAAAAAAAGAAAAATCCCAGCTCATGAGTTAGGACTTCAGGTCTTCCAGTTCATTTCCACAGATGTGTAAAGAAATCTGCGCCGACAGTAAAACCTTTGATAATTGCTTTCAGCAATAATTAGCTATGCTATGTCACGAAGCATATGGAGGCACTCATCACCTCGGGCTCCCTTTACTAGATCTTCCAGGAACACAAACATTAATGATATTCAAAGTAAAACACTTGCACCGTATGGCTTTAAGTCACTCCTGCTGCCCAGTCCACCCACAATGAGCCAATGTAATATCTTATGAAGATAATCTTGCATCAAAGTAACTCCTACATCACACTTACACATCTTTAAATAGTCATGGCTAACAGTTACTAAATAACTTCTGCCTCCGTCGTGATTTAAAACAGCGCTCAGGCACAACCATGTTTACTTACAGATGCACCAGTTCCATTACTGTGTGAATAGACTTTTCACTTTATCTTTGAAATATTTTTAGATATAACAACACAATGTCTTTTACACACTTTGTCCTGAGTGAAAATGTTTGATATGTTCTTGATTGCAGTAATTAAACTACAGCATAAAGAGTGGGCTTGGGTTTAAAATGGGCAAATCGCATGGGTCCCTTAAGTTCCCATATTATGCAACTTTGATCCCTATTCCAACTGATTAAGTATGACAATATAATCGAAGGGTCACCAATCCTGGTCCTCAAGAGCTACTATTCTGCACGTTTTAAATGTTTCCCTGCCTCTGCACACCTGATTCTCATTAATAATCATTAACAGGTTGTCATTAAGGTCTGCACAACTCTATCAATGACACAGTCATTTGTGTCATGGTGTGAAGAAGCAGGAAAATGTCTAAAACACGCAAGACAGTAGCTCTTGAGGACCAGGGTTGGTGACCCCTGATATAGTCACTTAACTTACATGACACCAAATTACATAAAGTCATCCAAAAAAAAAAGATAAAGAAAAAAAAATCTCTGGAATATTTCAATGTTTCAGAATTGCTATTGATGTATTGTTTACCTCTGACAATGGTAGCTAGACAGCCTGAAAACTGAGTTTATTACATTTTAAGACAATTTTGAACATTTGAAAGTCAAAAAAAAGCATTACATTAGCCCTTTTTGGTTTCAGTATTATAGGCCCTAGACAGGAAGCCTGTGTGGGCCAAATACACAAGGCCCATGAGGAAAATTAGTGTACTGAATGGGCATGTGATAAGTGGGAAACTGTCTGGTTCCCATATAGTTTTATAGTTGCAGCCCACTCTTAGCTCATATCGCAGCCACAGATACAGTAAATACTGGCTGAGGGTTTCATGTTTTTCAGCGTCTTAAAAAGCAAAAAGACAAGAAAAAAGTGGATCTCCTACTTAGACTCCTTTCTAAATTTCAGAGGATAAATAAAAGTGTTTCCTTGTCAGTCAAAGGTCATTTAAAATGTCGTATGACAGCTTTCTCTTAAATCTCTTTTCTTAAAATCCTATTTACTGACCAGATGAGTAAAATCTCCAACTCACAGACAAATTAGTAATTGAAATTAAGTTTTCACAGAAAATATTGCTGACAACGATGTGTATGCAAGTAAGTAAGCAATTAACAGTAGCGGATCCCATCTGCTACAATTTAAGTACCGTAGCAAATACCTGCCTCCATCAGCAGGATTGTGGCCATTAAAATGCTTAAAGAAAAAGCACATCCATCATGTCTGGCTCTAGTTCCTGCCAGAAATCTCATTTTACCAAACAGAGAACAGGCATCCAAGGTGCACATATATCCCATTGTGTACAGCTTCTCTTTTCAGTTAATATTTTATTTATTTCCCCTAAATATGGAAATGCTACAACTCAAACAGCAGCCAGGCTCAAAGCACTGTGAAAGCACATTTCATAGACAGTTGATCATTTAAAAGTTGAAAATAGTAATTTGTGTCATGCAAATGTGGAATTGCAAGGAGGAAATTAAATTCAAGTGAGAGAATTGGTGGATATTTTGATAGGCAGAAACAGATTGGTGTCAATTTAATTCATTTCAGGCAATTCAGGAACTCTTCTTTGAAATATGGGAAGAAGAACCTGGTATTTTAAAGAAATGTAGAAGCAAGTGCTTTCTTTCTTCTAACCTATTTACTGAATCGAGCACAACGCATGGCAGGCTACGTCTGTCTACACATCTCACAGCTGTAAACATGCCCGCGTGCATCAAATGTGCATCTTGGGCTCCTCCTCTTTCAGCGTGTGTGAGATCCATCTCCTGCAGTCTGCCACAGCTCTGGGTGAGGCACTTCAAAGCGCTTGGAGAACTAGTTAGGCTGAAAGTGAAACAGGGGGAATCGTCTTCCCTATTCTAATCAGCCTGGCGGATGAGAAGATGAGAAGGCGCAGCTTGTGAGCACTCCACAGCAAAAAAGAAAAAAACATATTGAGGGATTTCAGCCCCCTGATGGATACCTTACAGCTAGTACAACTTGCTGGAGTATGCTCCATTTTGAATACCCATGAAGCATGATAGGCAGTTGACAGTTTAGGGAAATAAAAGTGGTGGGAGCTTTCATGCAGGAAAACATGGGCTAACTTTGGGTTTATTCAACACCTCCCTTCGTGCTTTGATGCCTTTGAAGGCAGGCAGCTAGCCGCTAGTCGTAGTTATTCTCTAAACACAGACTTCTGTGAGCTCGGAAACCGTAAAACTTAAGATTTTGAAAGCCACGCTGTGCTGAGGGAGGTTCTTCATCCTGCTAGCACTATCTCCCCTGATATGTTTTCTGTTTTTACAAAATTCAACTCAGTAAAAGTTTCAAAAGTTAAAAATAAAAAAATAAAAGTTTAAAGAGGCAAAGGAAATTATATTTTGAAACTTCTGTGTCTGTACAAGTGCATGTAACTGTGAGAGAGTAAACTATTCATTTTGAACTTAACCCTAAATATATCATTGTTGTCTGTTTAGGTTTATGAATCGAGACAACAGGTTTTGGCATTTTATGTTACTACTACACCACGTAGTGCTTAGCTTAGTAAACTCACAACACGAAGAATCCTGGTTAGATTCCCTGGTCTGGCAGGAGTCTTTCTGTGTGGAGTTTGCATGTTCTCCTCGTGCCCGCATCGGTTTCTTCCCACAATCTGAAAAATGTTTGTCTCTCCGTGCATGTGGGGTTGCAGCAGGAAGGGCATCCAGTGTAAAACTGGGACCCCTCCAAGAGGGATTAAGTCAAAATGGTTGATGATGATTGTGACAGGATACAGTGAATATAAACAAAGAAAGGAACTGGAGCTTTTGTTGGTGACATTTACCCTATGACATTGGGGAAGACTTTATACAATGTCCAAAGCTGCTGAGAAACCAACCCCTCAGGAACCTGCACAGTAAAAAAACTAGTTGTTTAAACATTGTTATTGCAGAGCTGTAAAATTTCTTTCAGTTGAACTTATACTCATTTTGTCCCCATTTTAGATTTTCCAAGAGTTGAGCATTTCTGCTACATTAATAATGATGATAAGCCGGTACAGCAGCTTTAAGAAAAAATGCAGATATGGTATAAAGAATATGATTTATGAGATCCCCAAGGAGGTGGGTTAATAATAATTATGTAACCCTCCTTTTGAGTGGGTAGTGTGTCGAGGCATGAGAACTGCGTGTTACAATTTATTGTGGTTCAATTTAAAAAACACACACAAAAAAAAAAAAAAAACACTGTTGCAGCAGGACAGTAAGACTGGTTTATTGAGGCGGACACTTCTGAACAGAACTGTCAGCACAATAGACAATGGACATGCCGTGTCACCTTTTTACCCTGTAGCCCACAGGCAGGTGGAACCAAAAAATCATCTGCCAACATGTGAAGTATTTACCAAATAAAAATATAAAATAAAATAAGCAAATAAAATATTTCAAGTGCAATTAAATAAACAGACTAAATTAAATAAATTAACCAAACCATATTCTGCAACTTAAATATAAAATGCATACACTACATATGAATGTATAATCAACAGCCTTGCATTTACCATTAACATTACATATAATTGAAAATAAACTTTAAAGTTACAATTATAATAATGGAAAAAAAAACATCTAAGCTTCACCAGCTCTTATTTAGGCTATCCCAGCTCTCTTCAGGTGAAAGGCTGGGATAAATCCTGGACAAGTCATGAGCAATATGGTGACATGAACATTAACCACAAAAGCTACGGTGCTGCAGAGAACAGAAAAACATGCACTGCCAGCTAGTGTTTGGAGGTGTAATTAGCACAAAAATGACAATAGATTAGCATAAACAGCAGCAATGATGCAGGTACACAGGCAATGTAGTGACATAGAATCTAGTTGGTTGTTGTTAGAATAACATCAATTCAGTTACATTAGATATTTCTCTCTTACTGTGATGGACTGGAGACCTCTACAGGTCATTTTACCCAAAAACTAAGACAGACTCTATAGGAGCCCCATGACCCTGAATAAGAATAAGCAGAGACAGATAATGGATGGATTCATTTCATTCTAGGTGTGACAAGAAAAGCACAATTTATGTTCATCAACACAAAAACTACACTGTTTGTTCCCATTTAAGATTCTCCATGAAATGAGCATTTCTGCTATATTCATAACGATAAGATGGTATAGCAGCCTTAGAAAATGCAGATCAGGCATAAATTTGATTTATGAGTTGTCCAAAGAGATTGGTTCATAAATTTAAAAAAAAAAGAAAATCTGTTTAAGCTTTGCATCAGCAGCCTTCTTTAAGTAATGTGGATTAAGAGTTTTAGTTTTTTCATGTCTCATCATAGTAGAACAAGCACCACTCTCCATCCTTTGATACTGTTGTGGACCTTTTTTGAATGAATGTGACGTAACCACATTCAAATTGGAAGCTCAGTTTTCCTTCAGTTCCAAAATAGAACAGGTAGATAATCACCAGTACCCTACAAAAGCTTGCTCTGTTTCTAATGATCAAATCTATGTGGAGCCCATTAGGCTGCTATTGCACTGATCCACCATCAAAAATCCTGTCAGAGGAACCTGACTATTACGATTTCAATTACTATGGTTTGATATGTTGAAGGCTGTAATGACGTTGAATCTGTATGTGAGTGGGTGGTATTTGTCGATCACAAAGTCATGAGCAGAAAACTGGGCAGTATTTATATATGAACAGATTGAACCCCTAATTCTCCTGTTGTAAAGGCATATATACTCCTTGTGAACATGCTCAGTTTTAATGGTAACTGTGCTCATAATTGTACCAAGACAAACTCTGAACGCTTCAAAAAGTGGAAGGAAATTAATGTGAAAGGAAAGAGAAATTGAATAATTCATTCAAGGAGAGAAGGCAAGTTTTCCTTTCCCAATATTCATGAGCATTTCTTGCACTATAAAAAATGAAAATATCCAGAGCTTATATTTTATATCTTACATCCCTAATAAATCCTATATATACACAAGCAGATGAATTTTATGTAAAACATTAACAACTTGTATTTTCAAACTTCCCAAAGCTCTTACTTTAAGCTGATAAGCTGCACTTAGTGCTCCAGTGAATTTCTTTCTAAAGGAGGTGCAAACAATAGAAAACAAACAATCTCTGCAGACTTTTACCCCCATACCAAGGGAAACGTTTTTTTTTTCCTCTCTCTCCTTTAATGCAAAATAGAATCTATGAAAAGAGACTTGGGAGTGTGAGCCATGCTAGCAGCTTTTGTCTGCCACTGAGTCTTTCAGGGACTGAGTGAAAACTTCACTAGCAATAGACGAAAAGTCAACAAAACTTAAGTCGGTGTAATTCGTCCTGCAGGAACCCTGCAAAAGCAGCCAAGCCAGTCCAGACAAGGTTTGTCAAAACTTTTAAAAGAGAAAAAAAAAAGTCAGATTCTGCATTAGGAAAAGTCGAAATGGTCTGTCTGACTGAATGGCTTGTTTCTGGAAAAGTCAGACTGTCAGTTACACGACTAGCAAAGATTAGAGTGGAACAAAAAGTGAAAGTGAAATCAAACCAATGCCAGAAATAACCCAACTGAAACCAGTCAGGAGAAGAGATGGGTTTTCCTCTTTTTAAAAAACAAAAAAACAAAAAAAAAACTGCCATTCTTTGCAATTCATTTGAGAAACCTTTCTCACTCCTAAAAATCAACTCATAACTTCAAGTACAGGTAATGTAAGGTTCAGAATCAACTGTTGTTCAACCATAAACAGATATCCAAACAGGAGTTTGGAAAGATTTACAGTATTCTCTTTTGACTGTGATCTGACAAGAATCCTTGCAAGGCAAGGGTTTATTTTCTCTTGGCCATGAACTTACATACACAACTTAAATATATCTAACAGCAGTTGAAAAACTGGTTTGTTAGAAAGTGATGCCCTAACCAACAAAATGACAAACAGATGTTCAAAGAACAAACTAGGAGTTACAGCCTGCATGATTAATTGATAAAGACATGTTTCATGCAGGTAGTCTCTTGCAATTAGCTCATCTATTACAAACAAACATAACATACATTGTTGCTGGCATGGCAACAAATCAAGGAGTCCTAAGACTAGTTAAATGGAACATGCAGTGAAGGCACTGTTCAAATATAGCAGCCTATACTGCAAATACATTCACATTGAGCACGCTGCATATGACTGGAGTTTAAATTTTTTTCCATCCATTTAAAAGATAAGTTTCCATCTTGCCACTCATCATCATCACTAACAACATTTAACACTGATACCAGGAAGAAGAGTGCACATGCTCTGTAGCACCAAAGATCATTTATCACCAAGCTTGCCAACAAACCCTTTATCAAAGTCAAATTGGTACAACTGGTACTTGTCCAGTGTCATTTTATCTGTTAATTTAATCCAATAACCTCCTCAACACATTGCTTGTACCAAAAGAGGTTTCTGGCATCGTACATATTTGGAGCTGCTGGTGACTTAGATGAAGTCGCCATGAGGAAGGGCATCCAGCAAAACATGAGGGAGACGCTACGAAATATTCAGCCTCCCAGCCTTAGTGCCCGGGCCCCACTGACCAGTTTTATATATTTTGATACATTGTCAAAGTTTTAAGACAATGCCTTTTTCTGCTGTTCACTCTTTTCTCACCCATTTAAGAGATATGCTCCTGTCTTGAACAAGGTTTAGCACTGGCACTTAGAAATAGAGTGGACTACTCCATGGGCTTTGCGGCATCCAAAGTGATTTGCCAATCTCTTAAAAAAAACAAGCCTTTGATTGGAGGCAAATCAGTGGATAATAACAGCTTGCAATTATAACCTGATACTTGTCTGTGAACTACTCAAAAAGGCAGCACATTGCTGATATCAGACAGGTATTATACTACAAATCTGAACCTGTTGGAAACTCTACATCAGAGTTATGCTCAACAAGATAATAGGGTGAAGTAATTGTGAGGAAAGGAAATGAGTGAAGCAAGGGGGAGACACTGCTCAACATTCAAAGAGATGATGAAGACTTTTCCTGGTCCAACACACCTGGCTCACATTAATGGATCATTAACAGACTTGTGCAGATCTTGATGACAATCTGATTGGAGACAGGTGTGTTGAAGAAAGGGACCCCAGAAACACATGCAGAGAAGTTGATCCCCAGGAATGAGATTGGGAAACACTGGAGTAAATAAATGCAAACTACACTGTTAAAGTAGTACAAATTCATGAGAGGGCTCATAAGGCAAGCTCACACTGATGGTGGCACACAGATCTGCTCAGGAAATTAATTTTTTATGTGTCTCCAGCCTATTCTATGGCTTTTTGAACAATGTTCAGGTAAATTCAGTAGTGTTATTGATGCAGCCTCTTGATGATTAACACCATTGAGGGGTTGCTGGTTGTTTCATCATCAACTATCACCCATCAGATAGTCTACTTTATCAGATTACCCTCGATATATGTCGCAGAATGGCAACAAAGACATTTTTAATTATGCATTGTTTCTGAAACAAGATTAGGCAATGTGTTGTCCCAGTTTTGTCATCAAATTCACTTCACACCACTGAAAGATAGATATGGAGAAGGAAGCTGAAACTGAAACAAGACCCGTTCCAAGTGAGACTCATTTATGTTATTTTCGGTTTCCCTTGATGCACTTGCTCGCCCTCAAAGTCATATTTACACTCACATTACCCCTCCTTCCCTGTTCTTCTGACCCTTCTAGTCCTCCAAGCCTCTATCCCTGCTCTAAGCCCCAGCTTGCCTCCGAGGGATCAATTGTACTGCAAATTCAATGAATTCTTTGGCAGTGCCTGTATTTCCTCAGAGAGAGAACTGGACGCTCTTGAGCTCTGACTGAAAAGGCAACGGGAAAGGAAGTGAACGAAGGCAGACACAAGTGAGCGAGTAGGAGAGAGGAAGGGAAAGAGAGATGGGGAGGGAGGACGAGAGCACCTTTGAGGCTGCAGCATATTTAGCTGTGCAGGCTTTGACAAACCTTGGCAAAGATAGGCGCTGCATCGTGGAGTCTAAATGAAAGGTGCCAGACGGAAATGAAAGGGGGGAGGAGAGGGATAAGATCAGGAAATACAATAAGGAGCTGTCTCGTGAACACGCCTTGATGCCAAAAACAGATAATAAAAAGAACAGGCTGATGAAGCAGTACTTTTATTTTGTTTGACAGAGGGGTGTGTCTGGGTCGTTATCTTTTAGGATGGTTTGGGAAGCGGTCCTGGCATTACGCTGACACCAATGTTATTTGCTTGAGACGCCTAATTGTTCTTTGCAATTTTTTTCTACATTTCGCCCTATCTTCCTTCCCTTCTCATCATCTTTCAAACTCTTTTCAAAAGCAAAACTGGAGAGAAAAGATCTTCAAATACAATCAGAGCAAGCCAGAGTACTTGTTATTCATGCTGCACTGTAAATTAAAAGTTCCACTCGCATATACATAAAAGAACAAAGCTAATAGGATTGATATGAGAAGAATGTGTGTGTAAATATTAAGCATTAATATTGATTTTTATTCATGCATTCTGTAAAAGGATATCATTACAGTTAATTAATTCATAGTTGGCCCTATACATTATGTATCTTTTCCAATATTGAACAAAAGCAAAGATGGTGCATGGAAAACATGCCTCCAAATTCTCAATAGCTCTACAAGAAGAGTGCAAACTCTTTGTTTGAGATTATCGTATGTGAATTTCTTCTCCCAGGGAGGTTTCGAAAATGGAAAGGAACTGGATGAAGTACATCGTGTTTACCAAAGGATGTTCCAGCGCACTAATGAGCGAGATCATCAGTGGAATACATTGGCATAAAGCAAAGTCTGCAAATCAAGAACACAACTTCACACAATTGTTTCTATGCATTGGGTTGGAAGTGAAATATTTTATACATTAACAGATGTTAATTAAAAATGAAGGGTTTTTAATTGGCATGTTGTTTTTTTAACTTAACTTCATAAATAACACAACAAGGAATGTAGAATGCGATTTGTGATTAAAAGTCCTGCAGTTTGACTCTGGTTATCAAATTTTCACAAAATGACACTCTTTGGTGAATTTAGAGGCCATCATTGTGGATCCAGTCAGTCAACAAGATCACATAGCAGGTGATATTTACCTTAAGTATGTGTAAAGTAAAAACAGAATTGTCACTTTTCATAGAGTTCATCATCTGGGGTATTTTATTAAGCTGTTCAACACCCAGCAAGACAAGATTCAGCTTTCAACAGCATGAGAGCTACATTTTGGAGTCCGGTTGCCAGGGTAATACATTTTCTCTTGCTGGAAACCATAATCAAGCATTATCCCAACATTTCCCTTTCAAAAGAACCTGGTCTCAATCCCACGTCTTCATATCAAAATACTGGGAATTAAAAAAAAAAATGAAGTAGTTCCAGTATGAACATTTTTTTATTTTGAAAAATAATTGAAATAGAAGAATGTATCCATTTGCAGAAGTATCATATCAAAATGTTCATATGCAAATGTCAACCTAATTTTTCAAGGTCATCTTATACAGGAATCGAAACAAACCTACCTAAGTTAAATTACAGACAAGGAGACAGAATTTCAAATAAAAAATAGATTAATAGCATTTGCCCATCCTTTCTTCTCCAACAGCAGATTTACCCTTGTTTAACTTCTCTATATCAGCTTATTTTATTACTTCTGGGTCAAATCCTGGACTTAGTTTGAGTTACTGGTTCTGATGCTGCTACAAAAAAAAAAGGTACAATATTTTGATTTGAGGGAATTGGATTATAGGCACAAAGGACATCCAAATCTGACAGGATGAACTGGCAAGGAGGGGAGAGACAAAGGTCTACATACACACAGGAAAACACTCAGTGGCTAATAATATGCCTTGGGAATGCCTCGGGAATGCCTTGCTTCCACTTGTGTAATGTCACTTCATTCCCCTTAATCTCTGTTGGGTTTTGGAGTATTATTTGCCTTTTAAAAGTTTGACTCATGTAGTGGACTGGAGCAAGACTGCACATCTTAGCATCCAGTGCTAACTAGCACACAAATAACTTGTAGACTTTTGAAAAATAAACAAATTAGGTTGTTATATAGGTTGTTATAAAACTAGGTTCTTTCCCATGGCAATCAAAACCTCTCCATCATGACATACAGAAGATATTTTTTCATCTTGGTAGAAGACGTCAAATTGTTCTGGAAATGTAAGGTGTTGATGTGAGGACTCTTCCTGTGGCACTCCAGTCACAAGGGCAGCCTTTTGTGCGGAACATTTGTGGTTTCGAAAGCCAATGTTCTATGTAGAACCATTTCCAAATCTTCAAAAAAGAAACTTCAAATATATAATGCTTTAAAAAACAACTCAATTGAAAACAAAATGCTGTCTTAAAATATGGCTGCTTCGTCATGTTTTTATCAGTGTGGTGCCTCTCTACCTCTGCAAGTCTTTGAGTTCCTGCTATTAATTTTTTTTTTCATTTATTTTATTTCTTTAGATGTCTATTTTTGTCTGTGGACATTTTTGGGTGGGATATTCAGTAGAGAATAGTGTATGTCCAAACTGCAAAAAAGTTTTTGGATTTAAGTTTAAGAAACAGATTTGGCTTCATATGGGGAGTTTTGTCAAAACTCAGCATCTTCCTCTGACTATGGCATTGTCATTTGTGTTTAAAGAAATAAAATACTTGTTAGCTGAAAAACATGCAAGTCCAAATTATACTAGTCAGATGTAATACACCTGTCTTAACTCTGTTACCTCAAGCTACCTATTTTAGCTTTACTACAGATGTCAATACCAAAATGTCTGAAATGAGAACTGCCAGAGCCAAAATGAGGTCTGCCAGAGGTCCTGCTGAGCTTCACCAGAGCTCAGGTGGACCAGGGAGAGCAGCCAACTACAACAGCGGCCCAGACCCTTCCAGACTGGTCCCAAAGGTGTTGGGGGGGGGGCAGCATAAAGATGGCTCACATCACGAAGATAAGCAAAGTTGAAAGCATTCATCAGTGGAGTAGGTCCACAGGCAAACTGGTCATCTTCACTCACACCAGGCAGAAAGCAGAAGAAGTAAGCAACTGTTTAGATTTTCTTTTTTTTTTTTTTTTTTTTTTTTAAACTGTTTAGATTTTCATCCAAACTGTGCCAATCATCCATCTTATACGTAGATTTTAACATTGTCTACATCTTGGATCCATCAAATTAATCTTCTATTTGTCTTTTTGTCTAGTTATACAATCTGTAAGGATCTTGAGATGGTCAGAAACAAAGGCTGCTCTACTGTTTTGCGAGAGGTAGAAGAGGAGCTGCCAAACGCTTACACAGCAGCATTATGTTAATGCTCGGGGATGGTGTTTCTGAGGTTCCTTCACCATGCCATAAACAACCAACTAAATTTCATTGTGCTTTAACACTGTCCCTCCCCCATGTACGATTTCATTGCCGAACATTTACTCCATAACCACAACTGGATTGACTGATGCTCCCGTTGAAGAATCGAAACTTGATAATTCTCCCATTTTTGACAGAACCAAAACTTAGTCCACGCTGCAAGGAACCCATGAGTCAATCTGGCAATGCTTGATGTCATCCTATTCAAAGTAAACAGACGTTCAGGATGCTTTTATCGCGTACGTATCAGAGCACCTGTTCATTGTTCAGTTAAGTTCATTTTGCCTTCAAGTTTTGTTTTTCTTATTTTCTTCTATTTACTACCCCCCCCCCCCCCACACACACACACACACACACACAAAAAAAAGCCCAGCAACCTGGGGCTTCAGATATTTCAAAATAACTTCACAAATAACAAGCCCCAAGTTGCTTATAATAAGCTGGAACTGGCGACCTGCATGCATACCATGACAGAAAACAAGAACATGAACAGGATGCTGACAGTGACAGAGATGATAGTTTACGAGTTGATGGATGAGGAGGAGGAAAATGTGTTGATACTACTTACGATTGCAGAGGAAATGGAAAAAAAGAGTTACAGTACAAACTTCCACACTAGCTGAAAAGCAGGAATGATGTTTCTGCTTCTCTGCATTAATCAAGCTCACTTTACATTTGTGACCAATCTCACAAGAGTTGTTGGACACCACAAGAGAAAAAAAAAAAGTTCTGCATAACTAATAAGTCAAGAACAAGCTGCGAGAACTTCCAAAGCAGAGCTAGGAGACCAAAATGATGTAAGTTTGTTCTTGCCTTCTCAAAAACAAAAACAAATGTCTCTGTTCTTGTGGAGTTTTTTAGTCCTGGCTAGCAACCTTGAATCTAGGGGGAAGATAGCTGCTTCAGGTAGATCTGCTAAACTTAATTCCTGAGCCCTTCAAAGCCAACCCAGAGTGGTTCACTGTCGTTTTCTAGTAGAATTCCCATCTCAAGTACCCATATTATCTTTAAAATAACATTGACTGTGCTCTCCAAGCTCTGTAAAGTTCATACAAGATATTAAGTAGATAAGTGCCAGATTGTCATATGAGATAAAGTGTCACTCAAAATATCCCTCTAATTATGTAAACATTTGTGGCTTTATATTATTTTAATTAATGGCATACGCAAAAAGGAAAATCCCCCCCCCCCACACACACACACAGAATTTAACCTCCATATGGTTGTCTTGGATTTAGAATCAATCAAATGTCAAAAGTAGCTTTTGTCCACTGTAAATGTGTTTATCTCTGCTGCAAACTTCAAATGAATCACTTTTGGAGCCCATAGTGGTCCATTGAGGAACTGCATATTCTAACACTTTCTGGATTTTATTAATTTAGAGAGCCAGATGTTGCCCCTCGTTCTGGACACCAAAAGAATTGCCTGCAGCAATATGGGCTTCAAAAGGGAAAACATAAAGTTAAAATCAATTTAAAATGTTGACTTATCAAATTTGTGCACAATTTATTTATTTAGAGAATTGTCCAAAAATCATACTTAAAACTTTAGTTTTAAGTTCCATCCTCATACTGAATAAAATGTTTGACTATTTATGTTTTGGAGCTCATGTAAAGCAATAAAGGAGAGCACTAATTTGATGTATCAAATAAAATATACAATCTGAAGTCACCACAGAGCATGTCAAGATGAGACAGAATGGGTTAAATTGATTTAGTTGGATCAGAAATGTCAAATTTTGTTTGTGTGCAATGCTGGATCAACAGAAGAGCCCATTTCTATGAAAGCTGACGTTGCACACAGCCAGGCAGCAGTGACAAATGAAAGAGCCCACACTCAGCTGGGCGTGATACATGAACCTCATTGTACAGAACAGACAACAACATTCATTGCTGATTTAATGGTGTGTTTAATTAGCTTTTAATCATATTTTGCTTCAGCCCCTTTCCTATGTGAGGAGCAAACCTGAACACCCAGGCATGGGTCTCGCTTAGATCACTTGTATGATTCTAATAAGTATGACAGATTATATTGTGAAGGTGGGAAATCAAGTCATCGCGCTGCATCGAGTTGAGAATCTATAAACCGCCTCCGAAAGGCTGCATTTTTCCAGCTGCTGCCAATGTTTTCCCAAACTCTCTGCAGGTGTCGGACCACCGTGCATTTTTAATTTTCTTTTGTCTCCAGGATATATAACACAGGCAAGGTGTTGAAATGAGATAAACATCCCACCCCAAAGGTAATTACATATTCTCTTCTGAGGTCTGGGTCATTTCTCCAAACTCTCAGAGGACTTAAAATAACCTCACCCTCACTTTTGTCTCCCCAACTATCCCAAAACAATAACTAAAATTTCCATTTTTTTTTAAATGGCTTAGACTGTCCTTTTTTTCCCTGAGTTAACTCCCCAAAGTCACTTTCCCTGTCTGTCTTAAGACCAGCGTTAGCGAAATCATTTCCACCTCATTTCCTAGGCAACCTCTGAAACCGACTCCCGTGTCAGGCCAACCTGTGCTGACAACCCCCTGCAGGAGTGCACACAGACACTCACCCCCATCCACACACACACACACACACACACACACACA
>JAOWBL010001466.1:0-15308 GCA_028564865.1 Zenarchopterus dispar | reverse complement strand
CCCATGTAGCCCCAACATTTTTCTCTATTGCTTACAACTGTGGCTTGGTAGCTGCAGATTGCTATCTCACATCTCATCTAAAAGCTGTTCTAACTACGTAGAATATGTTGTGCTGTGATTTTATTGTGAATATCATTGATGGCAATTTAGACTTTTGAGAATGGTTGTTGTTTAATTAATGACTAGAATAAACCAGTGACACCACAGAAAACTCCCACTTGAGCCAAACTTCCAATAATATTTAAGAAACCAATTTATTTTAAAAAGAAGCATTCAACATTAAAGTGTTTTTCACTGAAATCAATATGAACAATACACTGCACATCACAGTGGCCACAGTTGTAAGCAATAGAGAAAAATGTTGGGGCTACATGGGTTTTACTTACAGATAAAACATAGATAATGAAGTATTAATAATAATAATCTTTGTCAATATATGTCTCACAGAACACACTGAAACCTGTCCTGTGCTTTTAACCCATCATCAGTTACACTAGGCATAGTGGGCTGCTGCAGCACCCAAGGAGCAGTTGGGGGTTAAGGGCCTTCCTGAGCAGCCCACAGTGGCTCACCTCTGTTACCAACCCAGGGGACTGAACCTTGGTCCTCCACGCCCAAGAAAACTAAAATATCAGCTCAGAACCATAACTTTTGGTCATAGGTTTGTAAATGACAGCTTCCTAAATATGTTTAAGTGTGAAGGATGTCGTGTTACATATTACATATATGTAGTAGTGGGTTTAAGTAACATTGGGAGTTTAAAAGTTGGACAAGTCAACTGTGTCCTATCTATGAACATATTTTTATGTATGGTCATGGATATCAAAACTCCAGTGGATTTGGGATTAAGATTATTAAAATAAAATGTATGTACCTGGAACATTTACAACAAATCCATTACTATATATATATATATATAAAGGGCATAGGCTCCAGCAGATCGCGGTGACCTTGTAAAGGATTCAGCAGCTATAGAAAACAGACGGATGAATGTGAATAGAAATCTGAAGGCGACAAATACTTTTTCACAACACTGTATAACAATGTGTCCTGAGCCTCTGAAACTGGACCTACTGATGAAAAGCTCATCACCAGTTAAAGAAAACAGTGTGTTCATGGGTCTTCTGAAATTCAGATTATTTTCATTTTATGTTTATTCTTCCATGTGGTGAAACCCCAGTTCAAAAAAAGTTGGGACGCTGTGTAAAATGTACATAAAAACAGAGTCCAATGATTTGCCAATCTCATAAACCCACATTTTATTCCCAATAGACAAAAAATAATGGGCCACATGTTGAAACTGAGACATTTTGCCATTTCATGGAAAATGCTCCAAATGTTTTCTACTTCCCTGAAAAAGATGTTGTCTGGGTGGGGGAGATGTTGCTCTAAAACCCTTACTCAATTCAATCCAGCTTTATTTATAGCCCCAAATCATGACAAATATCATCTCAAGGCACTTCAACAATACAGTTCAACATCTTCTAAAGTAATCCATTTAATTCAAAGACAATAAAATAACAATAATAATCATTGCTTCAATAAGAAACCAACAGATTACATCAAAACTGAGTGGACTAAACTAAATTCAGCACTGATGGGGCCTTTCCAGATGTGTAAGCCACCCACACCATAGACATTATTACAACCTCCACCATCAGAAATTAATTCAGGCTTTTGAAATAAGAGCTAACAACAAGCTGGATTTAGTCTGCAGGACACTGCATTTCCAAATATAATTTCAAATGTTGGTTGATCTGATCACTGAATGATTTTTACTTTTGCCTCAGACCATTTTAACTGAGCTTTTGCCCAGAGAAAATGATGTTCTTCTGTGCACGATAGAGCCATAAGCTGCATTTGACGATTTCATGATGAACTATGTTTACAAACAGTGATCTTCGGTGGTGTTATTGAGCCCTTGCAGCCACCTGAGGGCCCAAAGATCATGAGCATTCACTTTTGATTTTTGCCCTTGTCCTGTGCTCACAGAGATTCCTCCCAATTCTCTGAATCTTTTGATAATATAAAAACTGTAGATGGTGGAATCTTCAAAGTGTTTGCAATTTTACACTGAAGAGCATTTACATCTCTAATATGCTCCCTTTATTCCCAGTCATGTTACTGACCTGTTGCCCATTAACCTAATTAGTCAGTTACCATTACCTTTCCAGCCTTTTGTTGACCCTCTTCCAACTTTTCTGAGATGTACTGCTGCCATCGAACCCAAAATTATCAAGCATATTCCATGAAATGGCAAAATGTCTATTTCAAAATCTGATATGCTGTTTGTCCTCTTTTGGAAGTAAAATATGGGTAAATGATATTTGCAAGTCATTGCATTCCATTTTGATTTACACAGTATCCAAACTTTTTTCAGAATTAGGATTGTAAATTTACGTTATAAAGATCATGCTCTTCATGGCCGGATGTACCTTTACATGGAGCCAGATGAGCTCAGTCATTTAACTAGTCTGTAAGGATGTCATAAAGACATAAAGGCCTCAATGGCCTCTAATTCCCTGCTGCTAAACTCAGAAAAGTCTAAGGTAGTTATTTTTGAACCTGAGCGTTTCAGAAGCAGACTGTCCAGTTACTCTGGGTGGCATCATTTTGATATGAGTTACTGTGAGGAACCTTGGAGTCATTTTGGCCAAGATTTATCACTTATTTCATGCATAAAATAAGCTTTTAAGACTTGAAAGGGAGTTTTTCTTTTCTATTCTCTCCTCCAGCCACCTGCTCATCATTCTGGGGTTGAGCTGAATTGATAATTTGACACAGTCTGTTGCTTGTCTAAGAATTGATATTATATAAAAATAAAGTATAATGAAATACATTATAAATGGATTATAGTGAAACAGTTTCATTTGTAATATATTTGGATTGATTTTTGCTGCTTTCAAAAGGACTGGCATTATGTTTTGATGTCAAGGTGCCCTGAGAGCATGGTTTTAAATTAGTAGCTGTTTCTAATGAACAGCAAAATTAAAATGTTTAAGTCTCTTTTGCTGAATAAGCTATAAAGCAAGCCATCAACCTCATTTCATTGTTTGTTCTCAAGCTGTGCAAACTCCAACTGGAGTTCCACCTCTGACCATGGGTTCACTTACTTGTTCCTTTGCTCCTGCAACTGTTTAATAGGTGCGAATAAAGAAAATTTTAATTATATTTTTTATGTTATCCACTTAAGCATATTATGTTTTTTCTATTGTTGTGACTTAAATTAGGACATTCACGGATACTGTAAGCACTACCAAAAACAGATGGGTAAGTCAGCTGTGTTTGAGTGTTGTGCATTCTTGAAGAAATATTGAGGAGCAGGCAGACATTGTCGTACCAGTTTGGTGCCTTGATAATTGACTAACAGAAGCACAAAATGACAGTGGTATGTGAAAATTTGTGGGCTTTACCTGCTGTAAAGTTAGCACCCTTGTCATGCTATGAGATGGTGCTGCATTTTATTTTCATCACGACCCCCTCCAGATTCTAGAATTAGCCCTCCAATCACCTGCTGCATTGATGCCACAGCCAAGAAAGCAGAGAAGAGAAATACATGACAAGCTGCTTTTCACTCAGCCCTGCAAGGCCAGTGGAGAGACTTGTCATGCTGTTCAATACTGTGTAACGTCCCCATTTAGCACTGACATGCTTGGGAGATGGGGCATCCAGCGTGAGTGGAAGGGGGAGGGCAGGGGAAGAGGTTCCTCGGATGCTTGCCTCTGACAGAGATGGATGTTCTCAGGCTTCTACAGCCAGCAAGGACAAAGGGACACCCAGCCTTGTTGGCCTCTTCGGTCTGCCCGCCCAGAACCAAGGGTTTCACTCATGGGATCCTGAGCAGGGGTGAAAATGAAATTATTGCAGGAAAGAGAGATGGTTGAGAAGGAGGAGATAAGGAAGGATGGATGAGGAGGAGACTGGAAGGAGATGGAGTATTTTGCCGATGAAGTTGTGTCTGGTTTTCTGACATGGTGCATTTTGTCACCACATTGGAGTTGCTGAATAATTCATTAAGGAAGATCAGGAAATTAAGCTTAGCTTAGCTTAGAGCTGCCCTAACCCATATGATTCTCTCAGAGGCTTATAGGAAAGAACCAAAACGGAAGCATCCACTCTTAAGATCTTTAACCTACCAGTAAAGGAGAAAGGCTGTGAAATCACAGCTGCATTTCTAGAGTTTGACCATTGCAGTCCAACTGGACATGCAGTACAGAGTGACCCACTGGAAAGTTCAGCTGTCTGAGAGGACATGTCAAGAAATCAAAATCAACAGCATGCGCATCCACAGCAAATTTCAGCTGTCTTGAACAGGCAGCCAAGATTTTGAAGGAACCAGGCAAGGCAACACATTTCAGTCACAGAAGTAGTTCAAAGTAATACATCAGAACACTGAACAACATAAATAAAGCAACGGAAAAAAAACCCATTTAAGTCAATACATAGGATTTCTGCTTCAGAATATCAAAAAATATCAATAAAGGATTTCAGTGTCTTTAAATAACTGTTTTGATGCCATGTTTAAAAGAACACCTCTGATGAGTATAATTCATTAGTACTAAAAACAAAGCATTTGAGTGTCATTAATAAGTAATAATAAGAATAGTAGTTCCACACCCACAAAATTAAAAAAAAATCACAACTGTACTGTAGGTATCAAGGTGTTGTGATCCAGTGGGTGTGGCTCAGCGCGCCAACCAGGGATCACAGCTGGGTCTAATCAAGCTGCTCTATAAAATGCACCTGAGGACCTCAAGCCAACGCCAGATTGTTGTTCATCGTTTGGTAACGCTCTCAGGCTCTTCTAACCTTGCTCATTATTTTTGTCTAACTATTAACTGTGTTTCTCTTGTACCATAGTCCTGTCTGTTCCTCACCCTGCCTGGTCCTGGACTACCTGTGTGTGGATTTCTACCCTCATCATTGTTCCTGCTCCCTGGCTCAGCTGATTATCTGGACTACTAATAAAAGGCTGAATCTTAACAAACTGTCTGCGTTTGGATCCTACCTGCCCTCTAGATACATAACATAAGGAGCAGGGTCCAAATTTGGCAACTTCATGTTTTCTGGCCTGCAAAAACATGCAAAGATAATCATAATCAAAAAAAAAAAAGTTAATCATACTTTCAATACAATCTATAGTGTTGTGATGTCATACATGGACCGTACTGGCATGTCTCACAATACAGCTTGATTTTTGTTTTACTATTTATTTTTAACTACCTACTGAATGGAAATATCATAATTTAAGGCATATCCCACAACATATTTATACTTAAGTCATTTGATCTGAAACAAAAATATCTAAGAACATAATTCAGAAAGAAGGAGGGAAAGGAATTTCAAGATAAAAGGAAGCAAAAGCAATTTTCTCAAGGGAGAACATCCAATATTTTTTTTTAAAGTTGCCTGAAGGCAGATTTGTTTGCTAAATGTTTGCTACACTTATAATGAATATATATCTGTGATTACTAGTTAAATGGTAAGGTAAATATGTAATATAATTAAAAAAAACAAATCAACAGATTTATTTTTTAAGTAAATAAATGTAAGTAATCTAGCAGTTGGTGTACAACCAGCTCTCCTGTCCATGAGGCTGATGTGACCTGGGATGAAATAGTCTGATACCCCACCTTAGTCCTAAAATGTCCATGCTGTCATAATATCTTGTGTCAAATTTAATTCACAGACGTTTATAATTAATTATAATAACTAATGATAATATAAAAATGCATCATTTGGCTATTCAGGATGTTATAAGTGACTTTTTTCATGTACAGGACACAAAAGAAGGTACACTTTCAACAAAAACATTTCCTCATGTTTCTATGCTGAATACAGAAGACATTTTCACCATGTTGAACTGGAGTATTTAAAACATTTGTTTTACCTTGGTATATATTCGTGTTTTTTGGACTTGCAATAAAAAGTATGGTCAAATATTGTGTCAAACTAATTAATAAAGTAAAACTGAGTGTTAAGATTTTAAGGCACAGGCTTAACATCAAACTCAAATTCCTGACTCTATAGGAAAAGTAATTTTTTTAAATTTTCAGAAATTAAAAATGTACTTTTTCTGGATCTTAAAGTGAGTATAAGAAATATAGTTCGACAAATTAAATTAAACACTAATCAAGACTTACCAGAACAGCAGTGAGCACACATTCATCTCTTCAGATTTATATTGTTGTTTCTCTTTAGACCATTTTAAGTTCATTATTGCACTGTTGCACAAGTTTTCTCAATGAAGATGATTTTGACTGAAAGAGAAACAAACCTCGTAGGCACATATCACTGGGGAGGACAGTACAGCTGTGCAGTTGTGCAATCACACGCTATGAGCTGAAACCCGTTTGATACCGAGTGGGAAGCACAACTTTACAGCTGGTTAGTTCAGGCTTCAGCTGGGTGGCAAAGGCCAGCTGAGCAGGCTGGGATTTGTTTGGGTTTAACAATATTCGTTGTATGTCTAATGTGCTCATAGACTTAATGATCTTTCCTATTTTAAATTCTGAATATGCCATTTATTATTTGCTAACTAGATAAATTACTCAAAATCTCTTCCTTTGTTTCCCCTCCTTTTACAGAATATCCTTTTTTCCAAAAAAAAAAAAAAAAGTGTCCTAGCTTTCAGAAGTTTTCTTTTACAGACACAGATTTCTAAGTGTATGTAGGCTGGTGGTGGCCTGTAATCACCATCACCTCCCACTAAAACTGTGGCACATCTCAAAGTGCCTGTTAGAAAAGAACTTTTTAAAATGTTTTTGAAAGGACGCAAACAACAGTTTGACACATTTTATAACAACATCCTACCAGTGTTAGATGGAATAAATGCCATCAGACTTTTGCAAAAGAAAATTCAGAGAATGACACTCCTCCTGCTGTCCTCAGTGTGAGCAGCAAGAGTCTTTATTGTCTTATAAAACAATCGAAGATACTGAAAAACATGACACATCTTACATGTTGTCCTCGGTGTGATGGTTAACAGTCTTTTGAAGGTGTTATTTGCCAGTTTTTTCCTGTGCTTTAGGTTGAATCATGCGATCAAGCACTCTCTCCTCAGCAAGGAAACCTGAAAATTACACTTGATATTACAGTAGAACTGTCAAGGTCGGTCAACCTTTTTCTGGATTCCAAGCTCACCTTTCTACTTATCTCATTTTGAAATTTGTCTCATAAAATGTCAAGAAATAGCATACAAAGCATTTGGAGTTTGCTGTTTTCTGTATCAATATAAAATATGATTTGATTCATCCAAATTACATTATTAAACAAAATGTGCTTAACACAATTATAATTTCTTGTGTCTTTTTTTAGCACAGTGCTGAGGTAAAAGTAGGAGAACTCATAGACTAATTTTGGTACTTAGCTTGCACACCTTAAGTTTGGTCAATTCAGAGGAAGTGTGGTGAAGAGCTACTTTAAACACACTCATACGTTTTAAGTTTGCTATTCATAGCAAGCATCTGCCAATGAAAACCATTCCTTGTAAGAGGGAGAGCTTTGAAGATACATGAAGACAACCAGCTGATCTGCAGGAGGCGGTATACAAATAGAAACGGTGCTGTGGCTACTTCTCCGAGAAGAGAGCACTCAGCCAAGGTGACTCTAAAGGTATAACTTAATTGTAATGAGGCAAAGCAGAACCCACAATTAACAAGAAAAGGGTTTATGACTTTGCTGAAACTGGCAAACATCTCTGCGTGTGAGTCTATCCTATGTATTGAACAGGCAGGACGTCCATAGCAGAAGATCATGGGGGAAGTGACTGATCTCCATATTAAATATAGCTGCATGCCTGAAGTTTGCCATTCGTATTTTGACAATCAACAGTACTACAGAGAAAATATTTTAACTAGTGAAACAAAAGTTGAATTTTTCAATACTGAGCATGGCAAAAAAATGGTACAGCTTTCCAAAGTGACTTATGATTTGGGCTTGTCTGCATATTTAATGTACGCAGTGTTCAAAGCCACTTGCCACCGCCAGAAGATAAATTAATACCCAGGTTTATATAAATATTCTATAATGTATAGTAAATATGCACAATACTCTTATATAATAATATTTCTGAATAATAAATGTATGTATAATATTTAATAAATATCGTAAAATGTCAGGGTGGCTGTTCACCAGCAGAAGCTTGGAGGGCAACTACCCAAAGCATGAAAGTAAATTCACCACTGATGTTTCCAGAAAATGAAGCCATTTTGGAGTGGGCTGGTCAGAGTGTCAACCTTAAAAGTTAGTCACATGTCTTGTTGACATAGTGGTTTTAGGATAGACATCTAAATGGTGTCATTCAGGGTAAAAATTAAAGACCATGACCATGACCTCTTTGCTCATTCTAGATCTTTAGTCAAACTAAATCTTCTACTGCATGTAATTGCATAAGTCCATACTTTTTTTTGTTTGTTTGTTTGTTTTTGTTTTTTGAATCCACATTTTGTTTATCACAATGTCATAAAAACATCGAAGAGGTTTCTTTTGTGGAGAAGTAGGTGTGGTGCAGGTAACATTATCTCAGTTGTGGTAAGGAATGAAAAAATTGGACCTCTTCTCATAATTATATGTGAAACTCAGACAGATGTTATAGAGATTCTAAGTACCCAGATATGTGCTCACTTTCTATGAATAGTTGGATTGAAGGATGGTTTGTTGGTGAAATTCTAGCCTCCCAGTATAGATTATTTAACTCATAGATTATTTAATTCTTAAACTAAATTTTTAATACATAAACTTCTTAACTTAAACTTTTTTTGTCATTTATTTGTCGGTTCTTTTCACAAACTTTTACAAATTTGAAAGTGACTATTGAGGCCTTTGTTCTTTACAATGTTCTTTCTAATGTGCTTTTGCTTGGTTTTATTTGCAGACCAGTAAATGAGTCTATTTAAATGTGCATAAGTTTACATTTCTACTGGAAAACTTTGTTCACACAGCCAGGAACAAAGAGAAAAACAGTTTCTCGAGCGGAAGACCTGAATCATTTAAATTACTGTGCTTGAAAATAGAGTCATCAATAATCTCTGTCCATATAAATGTCAAAAACAAAGAACAAAATCTGTCTGATTTCGTGCAGCTGCAAAACTTTGTCACACTATTTCAACAGTGCCTGCATTAAGCCTGAGGAAATAATGAATATATTGAGATATTGTAATGTGTTTTTTTTCCTCATAGCTTACTTTTTTTCTTTAGTTTCTTCCAAGAGTTGGGAATCCCTCTATAGTCAATCAGTGAATGCTGTGACACATTTACACTTTAAACTTCTAAAGTTTTTCCACATCTGTTTTGATCACTAAATCTTCCCACATTTTTGAGGGGCTATAAAAATCATTCAAATGTCAAACTGTTGAGTTCACTGAGGGCAAAATTTTATGTTTTTTTTTTCCTTTATTGGAATGAAGGGAAGAATGCTCTAATTATATTTAAGCTATTTCAAAGCAAATTAGTTTAGCATACCTCCAGCCAAAGACACCATTCAAAGCTTAAAGGGGTCACAAGGGACTGGGCTATTACCCTCGTACATAGCTTTTTAATGTATTTGATCATAATCATAAAATTGCAGTTTTAGTTTCATGAATTATTTATTTGCCCTTTCCCATTTTTAATGGGTGCCTCTGGAACAGATGTTCAGCTAAAAGAGCTGATGACATCACAGGCCACATGACACTAGAATGTGTCAACTAGGTGTGTCAATTTTTATTTTATTTTTTATTTTTTTGTTTGTTTGTTTTAGTCTTTTTTTTTTTTAAACTGCCATAGTTTTACAGATCTAATACAATGTATAAACCAAAGTATTGACAAATGTCTTCACCTCTTGCCTTTATGATACACGAATGTGCTCAGCTCTCCCATCAAGGATTGATACAAATGTGCATGCTCTGCTTTCCCGTGTGTTTGATCACTCATGCAACTGCAGCAGACTTGAAAAGGGAAATGCTCATCCTCCTGCAGGCTGTTTCAAAATGCCTTAGCCATTCCAAGTGTAAGGTCACAGTGTCCTGCCTCCATGAAATGGCCCAGGATGGCAGGGGATCACTCACAGAACTCAAAAAGTCCCCACTGGGAAATGATATGCCTCCAGTTTGTGACATGTTGTGAGCAGAAACACTTCATACAGCATGCTCTCTGCTGACAGTGTGGGCCACATGGTGCCATTCAACTTCCTTTTACAAAGGAGAAATGACAAATGTTGGAGAGTGATGTGGGGAGATTTGTGGACAGCTGGCATACAAACATACAAAACTGGAAGGAGATGGAAAATAAATGGTGGAATCGAGGACACTCACTCCTCCACAAGTCATTGGTTTTAACAGCCTATGCAATGTGAAATATCTAATAGTGAGGAAAATTACATCTCTTATTATTCACAATTTTATAGGTGTGCTCATTTCCAAATTATGGGAAGGTGGTATAAAGTCCCTCATCTGCTCTGCTTCACAAAGTCATCCCTTTCCTTTTTAAACCCATTAAAGACAGACACTCAGATTTATTATCTGATGTTCATTGGACATCAGATAATAAATCTGACATTGCATATTGCTCTCTTCTAACCTAACTGAGGTAGCATTTTTCTGGGCCCACTAAAGCAAAAACATGCAAACAGTTATGGTATAATTAATTATATCTTTATTGAACACAACCAGTAAACATTCCCATTGCTGGAGAAAAAGTAAGTGAACCCAAAGACTAATTACTTAATTCCCTTGGAGTTAATAGCTGGTTGATGCTTTGGTTGTAAGGAGTGACTACCAAAGGAGTCACTTATCCTTTGAGCAAAGAGTTTCCTGCATGAGTTCTGCATGAGTTCTGCCTATTACTCACAATTTCTTCTTTAACTCAATGATGTGCTGTTTCAGGCGTCATGGCTGGGATATACTAACAGGAGTAATCCACAGTCCTAAAGCTGAACTTCCTCTTTGCGGATACATAAAGGATTATCTCAAAATTACACTATTCTAATTATTGTCTGCCTTCATAAGCAGTTTGTCTAATAGTTGAAAAAAATAATAGTGGACTTGTCGTCAACTACATAGTTTGAGATGACTTCGTATCCTTTTTCATCCGGCACAGTTTATTAGATGTGTTCAATAAAGACATCAGAATATATACATTTTAATTAAAATGTGTCATCAGCTTAAACACATATTTGTCAATTGTTGTGATTTGGATGACAATCACATCATATTCTATGTCAAATTCATGCAGAAAACTAGGTATACCCAAGGTGGTGTTATACTTTTTCCTGCCAATTAATTTATTTGGATTCAAATGTTTTTCCCCTTAATTAAGCCAATTCTGAGTGACAAGTGATGGTGACAGTTGTTATTTGGCGTTCTGGAGCCTTATTGACACCCCTTTCAGAAAAAGGGCAGACACCAAAAATTTAGTCCTGAATTGTCTGAATGTATCCAAAACAGAGCTCACAAGCAGCTGGTCCCCAGTATGACGAGTGGTAATTACTTAAAATGTTATGAATCTGAAATACAGCAGAGCAAATAGTTGTCACGGATGGTGCTGTAACTTAAATAAATAAAAGTTGCTGTAAAATGTATTACATACAAATCACACAACTCACCAGAGAAAGTTTCTTTCTGTTAAAGGGGAGTTTTTCCTTTCCACAGTTGCCTGGTGCTTCCTTGGGCCAGGGGATTGTGTCAAAGAAAGGTTTCGATGCAATCTGTTGGTTTCCATTATTGTTCTGTTATTGTTATTTTATTGGCTTTGTATTAATTGGACTAGTTTGAAATTGGTTGAACTGTTGTGTTAAAGTGCCTTGAGATAACCTTTATCATGATTTGGTGCTACATGAATATAGTTGAATTAAACTCATTCAGAAACGTGGCATATTTGGAAAAACGAAACTAGAACGGCAACAAAATCAAGGAACTATGTGCTGCTTGTCCCAAGGAAAATATTTCTGTGCAGATTGATGAGGCTGAGGCAGTGATCCACAATAAAATTGTTAAAACACTCCAGAGATGTACAGAAGCAGATTGCTAGGGATTAATAAAATGAAATCACTTTGTAACAAAAAACAATAGATAAGATCAATGATCACCATCACTCTAGTTGCTCGAGTGATGATGACCATTGATCATCATTGGTACTAGAGTCTAGCACCAGTGGGTGAGATTTCTGTTAACAGCCAATGGGAGGTTTTGCAGCTGCCGTGGAAGAAACTTCTGACCCACAGGACACACAGCACAGGATTGATCCAGTTACCCAGCACTGCTGACTCCTATTCTTGCTGGTGGCTGAACTGGTTATCATCAGAGGAAAGAGATTCCGTCTCAGCCTCTCTTGATTCTTGATTCAGGGGCTAGATGGTAGTGGGTGAGACAACTGGACATATTTTGAAATGTGGAGTTCCATATGGTAATTATTGGTGTGTGACATTTTCTGATCAAACCACTTGTAGTCCTCCAACTCTTCAAGCAGTCTAGATATAACGTTAAGACAGAAAAGATGGGTGACAAGAGCAACTGGTTAATAAATGAAAAAGAGGTTAGATGTCCTTAAATATCCCATTTAGAACAGACGAGTTTGAATGTTGAATTCAATTAATTTAATGGTATTTAAAGGTCTGTCAGAATGGTGACATTTTCTATCTCCTGGTGTGTTGCAAATTGTTAAAAAAAAAAAGAGGCCATTTCTGAAAGCTAAATTGCATTCATGGTAAATGGTGTATTTGAATACAATTTTCATCTTGAAAGATTGGTCATTATCAGTGTAAAAATGCTGGAAGGAGCTAATATCACCGCAGAGGCTGCTACATGATCACCAGGGACAGGAAATTTCTTCCTACTGAAGGCAAGAGAAGTGGAGTTAACCACTTAATGTGACAGGCATTGTTTAGAAATCCTTTGATGTTACCACCATCATAAACAACTGTGAGTCAAGGGATCAAGTGTGTGATAAGTAAACCCTGATGGGCTTTGTTGCCTACAGCAGTGGCTGACTCAGGTTTAAAAGAGCTGACTACATTTACTTGGTGAACATTTTAGGAATTCATGACCTGAAGATGAAAAGAGAGATTCTGCCAAAGTGACACCCCACAGTAATTAGCCTTCCACCTCAAACAAGCTTCGCTGACTGATACATGCAGCCTGTTGACTTTCTTGAATAAACACCTAGTCAAGAGGAACAGTGATTTATTACAAAGGAACCTTTGGTCTGCACTTTTATACAGGGGCTTGTGCCAGTGACCAAAATATCAGCAGGAGATGGCATGGTGGGCTTCTCAGTATCTAACTTCATCACCAGCATGCATGTTTAATAAACTGCATCATGAAAGCAGAAAATGATAACTGTATCCACAGTCAGATGGAAGTTAGAAATTATGATTTAGAATATCAGGTCATAATGAGAAAAAAAAAGCATCTTGCCCTCACTTTCTTCTCTCTTGGTAAAACAGCCACAAATAAACAGTAACACATGACAAAAATGCAGGAGCAGTACATGAAAAAGTAAGAGAGCCCCATGAGTCAATCTCTTGTAACAATAATAATTATAAGAACCCTTCTCTGTTGGACATTATCAGTCTCATTTTGTGGATGAACTTCAGCATTCTCATCTTTAGCTGTTACCTCAATTCATTAACACTTTTCCTTTCTTTTTTCCTTTCTCTTTGTTGACACTTGCGAATAGTTCTTTATGCACATTTCTCTTTAGGTCCTTTAAGGACACATTTCTCTTTAGATCTTTTCAGGATCTAAAGAGAAATGAGTCTTAAAGGAGATATATGCAGCATTTCTGTTTAGGTCCTTTAAGGATCTAAGAAGAAATGTTGCACAAGGATGGTCCTTGTGCAACATTTCAGCAGCACAGAGTGGAGGTCTGGATTAAATTAAAACAAATTTATTAACTCACCAGCAATAAAAGCAAATGTAAAGCAGGATTTTTTTAGTTTCATTTGAAATAATAGTTCATTACTTTTACCTTAGGGTAAAAGGTTATGAGTATGTGTTGGAGGCCTCAAGAGAGTTGCTGTCTGAAGATGTTGAGTGGAGTGATGTCAAGCATTGTTGGACTGAACTGAAAGTGTGTTTTGTTGCTTTGTTGGTGTTACTTTGTCAGCAGTTGAGAAAAGTTCAACTTTTCAGGGTTCAATGCAATCAGCAGCCAATCAGTTGTGAGTATACAGCTAGGTTCTAGACAATCAAATCATCTATGGGGATGACCAATAGCTGGTCAAAGGAAGGAAAAACTTCTTATGTCACGTACAATCGAGCCATCAGATATGACCTAACTTTGTGGTCATATCGTGACATGAATAAAATGCACCCAAAACCAACAGGTAGTTTCTTGTTTTTGCCAAATATTGATAACCACAGTGTCACAGCAAAATTGCCATCCATTACTGCAGAAGGACTGTGTCAAAGCCAGAAGTGTGATACATTTGTGTAATGAAATGACTCGGGTGTCAGCAAGAGACAACCCCAAGTGTCAGTAACACCATCATCAAGCATTGCCACAATGCTTTTTTTGTGAGCCTGCCACTGGGAAGTTTTGTTCTAGCTATCTTGGTCACCCATGCCTACCGTCAGGAACAAGCACCCAGTGTAACGATGGACCCCTGTCCTGGTTGGCTCTTGTGACAATGGTCTATCGTTTTACAGTGTGACACAAAAACAACAATAAAGCTACTTACAGAGCTGCAGTGGACACCATGGTGAAGGCAACTAGGAGAATCAGGAAAGTATTGAAAGAAGAGAAAACAGAGTGACCCAGTAAAAGACCAAATTGGAGTAAATCGTTGACAATGTTATAAAAGAGACTTACAATCCAGGCCTATAGAGGACCTAGATGAGCTAAAAACTTTAAATGTTCCATTGTGGCAGTTTAAGGCGCTGCTGAGTCAGGTAATATGAAAATATTCAAAAGCAAAAACAAAAGTGGGAAACAGGCACAGCAGAAATCCAAAATATCTTGACAAAGAAACAAAGAGCAGCAAGAAACAAAGGATGCACAGAAATATAAATACTGGAGGAATGAGTATTTAGTCTCATCTGGAGTCTAGTAACAGACTCCATATGAGATTCTTTGTAGTTTCAGCTACCACCTTAAGTTGTTTTATTTGTTTAACAGAGGAACATGTTTTCCACAGCTACATGACTTCTGACATGGTTGTTTCGGGAGTCAGAAGATTCCATCAGTTTACGATAAATAACTGGCTTAAGCTGAAATATATGAATTGCTATTGTAATTTTTCCAATGGGACACTTGTGAGTTCACACACACACACACACACACACACACACACACACACACACACACACACACACACACACACACACACACAC
>JAOWBL010001465.1:0-15308 GCA_028564865.1 Zenarchopterus dispar | reverse complement strand
ATATATATATATATATATATATATATATATATATATATATATATATATATGAGAAACTGCTGGTGCACCTTCACTGTACTTGGTCACCCAAAGAGACCAAGTGTGTCTCTTATCATCAAACAACGTCATGCCATAACATGACAGGTTAGAGAACCATGTTTCTGCTCCCTGACAGGGTATATCAGTGGCTGCAGAGTGCAGCAGCACTCAAACAAATGGAGTATGAAGGCACATATATACACCAAAACACACACAGACCAGTTGAATATGTAATCAACTTCGGCTATGTACAGCAACTGTATTGCAAGAGCTATTTTAACAAAAACGCAACTCTATAAAAATAGCACCAGTGCCCACACATTCAATGTGTGAGACACTAGAAACAACACAAAGCATTTTGCAATTTGCTTTAGCTTAATCAGTTGGCAACAATTTTTTTTGTGGGGAGAACTATTAAATCTGGACATTATTTTGTAATTTTTGAAAGACAAAGAGCTTGCTGTGGGATTTTAGACAAGATTATTTGGGTACATTATTTTGCATGGGTTTGGCATAGAGGTGTCATCAGTGATTTTATGTTAATGGACACTTACAAAACAAAGCCAAATCCAGAATCTGCCAATTCAACCTTTTCATATGTAGACATCTATTTAAAATGTAATGTTATTCACCAGGTCAGCAGATGTTGGAAATCTTAATGAAAACACCTTCCTTCATATGAGTAAATATTATGGATTTTCTTTCCATAAGTGATAAAGAGCTATGGTGGGTCAAAGCAAAGCTATGTCGAGGCCACCTTGCCTGGGAAATGACTCTGGTTGGGAATTGGAGTGTTACTTTCTCACTGAACTGGATTGGAAGCATCTCTCTAATTATACACCAAACTGTTGGATAATGATTTCATCTGCCTAATTAATAATTACAGCAAACAATAAGAAAATCCTTTCTTGATTGTTGTTGTAATTAGAAGTTCCTGCTTGCAAATCCTGAGCGGTACATCCTTTAATCTTAAAATCACAGATAAATGAGTCATAGCGGAGGGAAGGAAACTTCCACATCTGTGCAGAACAATCAACGTGCCCTGGTAATTCAAGCATTTTGTATCACATTCACCCTCATTTTCTTTTAGATTTATGCACCTCTGAAAACACTTTGATGAAAATGATCTGTTTTGTAGATTGTACAAAACTGCACTCCATTGTTTCTTTTCTCTTTGTTTTGTTTCTCATATTCGGTGTTGCTACAGCACAGAGGGCTTCGCTTGATTATGGAGACGCCGCGAGAAGGCAGACAGTCACTGACAGGGTTTAAATTGGTCCTTTGAGGCAGCAAAAATGCAAGAAGCTTTTACTCTGAATAAAGCATGATCTTAGTCCTGCGTTTTTCTTTTTTTTTCCCAACAGACAAACATGCAAGTAGGGAAATGCATGGTGGCAACGTACATTTGAGTTTTCCACTTCCTTTCATTTTCTCATCAGCTCAGTTTCAGCCTCAGATAAGTTATTTTGAGAAATGGCTAAAGCAAAAAAAAAAAAAAAAAAAAAAAAATCTCTCACATCGTTGCTGTTGACCTATTCAGTTATTCGACCATGAGGCAAATGGACACAATCTCTGCAAATGGAACTCTCTGCTCTGAATGATTAATTGTCAGAAGGGCTACTGGAGATTTCTTGCTGCAAGGGTTTATCGCTGATACTGTTTCACCCACAGAGCTATATGACGACTGTCAAGATAAAACATCAGTTCATTTAAAAAGTAGATGTGGGTTTGACTGAATGTGACTTAACTTTATTCAGCAATTAATATAATATGAATAAATTGACCTGCTAGAACCTAGAGTGGCTTGATACTGGATGGAATCAGTCTTGATTAAACAAAAAAAAAAAAAAAAAAAAAACCCATTAGGGAATAATTAGCCAATTTACTGACTGAATGTTGACTGTCCAGAAGATTTAAGGAGGAATAAAATCAACATAAAATCAATGACATTTCCACTTATCCGCTGTTAATGCTGTTGATTGCATCTTTAATAATTGAGTTTATTTTAAAAGCCCAAGTTGATGGGATGAGGTATGTGCACAGTCAGGTATTTTTCAAGACTTTCATTTTTGTGTGTGTCTGTGGGTGAATCTTTTTTAATCTCTCTGGCTGTTCATTTTTTTTACAGGTACAAGTTAGTGAGCAGAACCACTTCATTGTGAATTAGAGTCATTGTGTGTTTGACATATGTGTGAATGTTTTGCAGTGTTTCATATGCACTGTGATAAATCTGCCCCTGTGCCCTTGCCCCTGAGGTTGTAGTGAAAAGTTGCAGGGTGATGCGTGGGCATCGGCCTGCTTCACTGGCACCAGCAGTGCCGGTCTGCAGTGTTCCAATGTGTCAGCCAAAGCAGTGAGTGGAACCGATGGCAGCGTGATTGGTCTGGCTGGGGGGTAAATGAAAAACATTATGAAGGATTTTCTCTCCGCCACAACGTCATGCAAAGCACGATAGAGGTGATTTCAATTACTGAAGCAGCAGCAGCTATGCTTATTTGGTAATGAGTAATCTTGAGAGGTTGTGTTTCTATTTTTGGATGCTGATTTTGTTTTATTCTCTTTTCTTTTGCCATGTTTTTTAAAATGAATATGATCGTTGGCTGTGAGTTAACGGTGTACTAGGTCAGTCATACAGTGCCCATTTATATTGTCTACATAGAGTCATTCACTTGATGGTGAATGCTTCATAAGATGTTTATTTGAGAAATACTGCTCTTTGTCTGGGATGATGAATTTTATACAAAGTCATTTATCTGACTACTGGTTTTTGTGGCATTATCCATTCTTATAGGTCAACGATGAACAAAAGTCAAGTTCTTTAGCGATTGATTGGTTGAAGAGAGGGACAATGAAAGAGGGTGATATGAGGGTGTGTGAATATTTAGATCACTAGCTGCACCATATGAGAAAAGAGAGAAGCTCCACTTTTGTTTGCTGTCAACAAACTCACTCAAAATGTATGTATTAAGAGACACAATTAGCTGCAGCTGAGATTTCTGTTGATTATTAATGTTAATTGAAATTTACTCTTTTTTGTTTGTTTGTTAGTTTTTTTTAAGCTAATTTCTCTACTAAGCTACAACCAAACTTGAATAGCTTGCTTTAGAGTTCATCAATGTTTGCTTATTTTCAGCTGGATATTGTCAGCCATGGTGATGGAAAGCGGGTGAAACCAACTTCCCCCACAGACTACGTGTGGCAATAAAGGATGAGAGACTTTATTAGTTTCTTTTGACAGATGGCTCAAAATCCGAATTTGACCACCAGAAAACGTCACCAAGCACATCAACTCAGTGGACAGCAACATCAAGTTCACCAGGCAGGATGTGAAAAACAGAATGATGCTTTCATGGAGTGGTTGTTGCACATGCATGAGAACGGAAGTCTCAACACTTGAGGTATAGAGAAAACCTACACACACAGACCAATGTCTGCTTTTTGATTCTCACCACCCACAGACTGTCTGTTATCAGAACTCTGCACCATCTGGCTGAGAATGTTCCCACTAAGGCAGAGGAAAAAAAGATACGGAGCATAAATACATCAAGGAAAGACTTCAAACATGTGATTATTGAAAAAATGGCCTTTGTTAAGTCTGCTACGAAATCTGGAAAGAACAACGCAGCATCGACTGAAGAGGAAAATCATTGTCATTCTATATGTGGAAGAAGTGTCTGAGAAACTTGGTGGAATCTCGTCCAAATTCCTAACATGGCAACTTGGTGCGGTTCAAATCAAATACTCTCAGATAAAACCTGCTTCATGCTAATGACCAAACACCTGAGCAGAAACTGAGCAGGGTGAGGGGTGCTCAGACCTTCATACAGCTGAAACTAAATAAGTCCACAAGGAGAACCAGTCAGTCACGTCAAGACTCAGTGATCCACCTGCAAGTTAAAGATAAGGGCTTCTCTTTTTTTTAGATGGTAATATGCTGCTTTTGGCCAGAGGAGACAGATGGCTGGAGAAAGGTGTAAAAGAAGCCATCTATTCTAGACAGGAAAAACCCAACATTAAACAGAAGAGGTGGATTCCGGCTTCATTTATCCTCCCCTTATAATGCAGCCTTGACTCTCCTCCTCAGGCGGTTTCACAGCCATCACTTCCAATTATGTAACCAAAACAGCTGACATGCTAACCAGGTAGCCAGTGTACAGTAGCCTACAAGGGAACAACGACAGATCTGACAGATCACAAATGCCACGTAAAACTTGACCAGGCAAAAGGAATTTCATATATTATCTTATGCCAAATCATTGCGACATATTACATAAAATAAAATAAAAATGTAAGGACTAATCTCTGATTTACAAGTCTGGATGCAGCTAAGTTACAAGCACAATTCTGAGTCATCAGTGCTCATCGGATCCTTTTGAAGAAAAAAAACAGATATTATGTGCTCCAGATAGAGACAAAAAAAAAGGCTATTTAGACTATAATTGGCAGCAAATCCAAAAACCAAGCTTAGAAGATATGGGGTTGTATCAGTGCCTTGGAAAAGGCCATTTACACCTCTGCGATAGTAGCACTACTGCAGAAATGTATGTTTACATTCCGATTAACATATATGTCCTTATATTTAACAGGTTTTCCAGGGACAATGTGTGCTTTTACACTCTCTAAGGCCATGCTCACACTGCAGGTCTTAGTGGTCAATTCCAATTTTTTTGCCACAATCTAATTTTTTCGGTGTCAAATTTAGTATTTCAAATGCATGAAACCTCATAAACAGGATTCTGTTTTGAATTGACCCACTTGCACAGTAAGACAAAGTGATGTTAAATGCAGTATGTCAGGTGTATGGATGTAAACAAAGATACAAAAAAGAAAAATCAGTGAACTAAGATGCAGAAGCAGTGAGCCTGTATTTCTTTTTGATGTTTTTGTCCAGTGGAAGGGAACAAATTCATAAACGAATTATACTGAGAAGAAACCTGAGGAAAAGTAGAGCAGCATTTTTAACTTTGACCATGTGTGGAGCCGTGACTTCAATATCTGAGACGTATGTGGAGGAGGAATCTGAGTCAGGACTCGGGGAATGGGGACATGACTGGCTTCACTGAAGCAGATGTCATCCAAAAAAAAAAAATCCCGCCAGTACAGAATTCTGACATTAATCCCATAACAGTGACATTAACAACAGATTAGATGTGACCTGACGGGTTCAGACAGTTCAGTTCAGACAGTCATTTGAGCTGTTCAGACAGCCAAAAGCAAATCAGAAATGCGCGAAAAAAATCGAGTTTGGCTTGCTTTTGCCTGCAGTGCGAATGTAGCCTAATAGAACTCTTATGGTTTATTTGCTCTTAATGATAAAGGACTTTTTTATAACCTTTTTTGACAGTACTATCTTCTTGTAGTGATGTTTTTTTTTTCATTTAAGAAATCAAAAGCTCTTTTGAAACCAGTTCAGTTTTAGATAAAGTGATCTTGACAGCTGTACAATACATACATGTTATATGTGCTGACTGATTTGCTTATCTTGCTTAAAGGAGAGCTTCGAGCCTCTTACCATGTTCAGGTCAGGTGGGTTTAAAAATACACTCTTGACATTAAGGTTCAGCATTTAGAAAACTTGTTTGGAAATATTTATTGAACCTAAAGAAACATAGTGAACTCTTGTCTATTCTAGTCATGTATCTTCACCACTCAGGTTCACACACTATTTGCAAATCTACTCTCCTTCACACACACACACACACACACACACACACACACACACACACACACACACACACACACACACACACAGAAAATGGCTGTTTTCCCCTCTGTGACTAATCCTGAATCCATCAACAATATTGCTTCGCTGTTGAGAACTACCTGCTGCTTCTTGTACTGATATTATCAGCTGAGTACAAAGTTGTGTTGTTTATATTATTTACTTGAGTGTAATCTCAACAGAATATCAACCACTGTAGTTCAAAATAAATAATAGTCACTTGACTTAACTCCAGATCTGAGTAAATACACTGGCCTCTTATGGGATACACTAGAAGACAATGAATCTCTTCCACTCATTTAACAAAAAAGAAAAAAATTAACATGTTAGTTCTTCTGACCAGCCATAGAAAAGACAACCTTGTGAGTTACATATTTATTAAATTATCTTTATTTATTCATCTTATAAGACTTTGCAACTTGAAATTACCAAAACAACCCTTAAACTGCTTCACTAATTAGTTTTTTCAATCTCAAATTGGTTTCCTTGTTTTGAAATTGCAGGACTGAAATGCAAAGGGAAACGGGAAGCTGACAGGGGTTGACCTAAAGTATCGTGGGTTCATGCTCTTTGCAATGGGACAATGAAAAGAAATGCTGGAATCTTTGTTTTGTCTTTTTTTTTCATGTAATTCCAGCATTTTCTGACTTGTGGTTGTAAAATTCTCCCATAAAGTTTCTGCCATGCATTCTGCTATGTAAAAAAAAAAAAAAGACCAAAATTACAGCTGTGTGGCATCCTTACTTAACAATAAAGTCCCTTGCTGCGAACTTCTGGACAGGCTGATCTAATGTGTTTTATGTTTGCATAAGCGAGCATCTGCAGTGAACCTTGCAGTGACTTTGACTTTCTTGCTCTTGGCCTTCAGAAAGTAGACATATATCACACCTGAGTAGCCATCAGTAAATCCCAGAGTCTATTTAAATACCTTTTTTTGCCTCTGGCTCTATAAAGCCAGGTAAATCACTTGCACTACCTCAAGCACTGCCTTTGCTCCTTTATCAGACTCCCACTTCCCGCTATGGATGAGTTTTCACTGACTAAACCTTTCATATTCTAAGATAAATACATCAACCTCACCCTTGTTTTTATTCTTGTAACCATATTCTCTAAAATCTCTTCAGTGACTGAGGATTTTGTACCATGCCTGAAAACAGCTTCACCTTGTTCATCATCACCATCATTTTCTTCAACAACAGTGTCCAAGAAATTAGATGTATCGTGGACTTTATTTCTAACTAGACATTGATGATTTGATCCTATCCTTATTTAATATTTGCTGAGGCGCCATCAGATATTTCTGATTTGATAGAAAAGATAAGTTGTGGATATTCTGGTGCGACACTGCTTGTCCTCTTTCTGTTATCTAACTTGAAGAAACTGTTTAAACCTTATACTTACAAATCCTTGCAACAAATTCATCAAATGTTGATATCACCAGTTTGAAATACAATCATATTTATTTCTTTATTATTTTGTAATCTGTTGCAGGCCTGAAATGCAGGTGTGAAGGAACACTGTATTAAAAAATTAAATGAGCTGAATGAGACTACTATTTTGGATTTACACAGTTTTGTAAAATAAGATTCAAAATAGTTGTAAAAATCAGTAGAAATAATTGTGTAATGCATTTTGCATTCTGTCCCAGCTTTTGTGATTTGATGTTACACAGTGTACAGTTGTTAAGTGGGGAAGCAATTTGTGTAGACACTTGGATAATCATGGAGTGTCTGCTCTGTTAAAGAACCCGGTGTGTCATCAGAAAAACAAATATTCATCATTTCATTCACTCTGCACTCGATGGCAAGATAACTGCTGAATATTTACTAACACCAGGCACTGACATAGACATTATAATTGAGCTTTTACCAACACTGAACAATGGAACGTTCTTGAGTTACAAGTTTGGAATATAATTAAAGTGTGCAGTATAAGTATGATTTTTATAGAATAACAGCAAGTACAAGTATTGGCATTTGATTAAATATGCTGGTTCATGTATGCAAAGAAAAGAAGGAGCTGTTTATCTTTGTGTGCAATTTTATCAAGCTACCGTGTGCATCTTGTGGCAATACCAACAATTCTGCTTTAACATCACTTACAGGAAAGAGGTTATTTTAGGATTCTTCCCTGATTTTCATTACGACAAGGTGATCCTCCCTACTGAAGTCGACCAGTGCAAAGTGAAATGGGCCTTTTAATGGGAGCATGTGCAGAACTTGAAAAAAAAATCTGGGTAAAACAAGAGTGTTGTTAACTGTTCTGTCAAGTCAGCAAACACAGCAGAAGCCTGAATGAGAACTAGCTTTGCAGTTCATCCCTCTGCTTACCTCTGTTTTAGGGTTTGTCATCTCTGAGCTGACATGACATTTGTTTAACAAGTAGCTTGACTAAATAGATCATTTTCACATATCCCGAGGCTGCTTGCGTACAATCAGGTGCTTATTTTTACAAAACTCTTGCAAAAAAGTCCTGGGACGTGTACATCTAAAACGTCTTCACTAGGAAAATATTTTAGCTTATGGAAATGAGTTTGTTGTTCTCTTTTAATGAGCATTGAAGCACAGTGTGCTGCCAGAGGCTTAGCTTTCCAAACAGGACCGATTTAGAAAGATGAAAGGGACTAATCCAAAAGACAACATACTCTTGCAATGGAGAACAAAAGCTTATGCATGAAAATAGCTTTCCCTGAAAAAATGATAAGCAGTGATCTGGACTTTACGTAAAACAAGCTTATTGTTGGCATAGGGGTTAGCGTTCAACGCAGTGGGAATGTGTTACGAACAATACAAATTTGGAGATTCGCTGAGGATCCATGTTGTCAGCAATTCCAGCTGAGCTGCTTGTGGGTAGCTTCACCTGTTCCCTGTTTAATTGTTATGTACCGAGGCCGCTTCCACTTTCACTTTCAGACTTTCCCTTATTTTTACCTCCTCCTTGTTCCTTTTTTTCTACAGTCTACCGGTTTCATGGCTGGACATTCTCCCATGTATAATTCATGAGGTGCATGCTTGTTTTACACACCACGTACCATCGGCTATGTTGTGCCATCCTTAGGGGGTCTCAGCTTTGCCAGCCTGTAATCTGCTTACACACAGAGCAACTGGCTCACGGCTCTGCTCGCCAATTACACTCAATTCATAGAATGGCCCTCTCCCTGACACAAGGTTGGTTGTGATCATCATGTCCTTCAAAAATGCACACACAGTGAATTGCAACACCACTTACATGTTTATTTCTGACGGGGAGATAATTGGTTGAGTGCTCATTGTTGGGACACCAAGCATAATAAAAACACCTTTCTGAATTTGACGGGTGCTCTACTCATTGCAAGGTCACAGGCCCTATAGGTACACCACACCAGTTCAACAATAGAGCGTATTCACCAAGTTAGAGCCTCCAATCCACAAGCTTACAGCAATTCACCTAAGAGCGCTCACAATTTATTGTGCACAAACACAATCATCATACACCGAGAAAAACACACTGCCAAGCACTGGCACACACAAGCATGTCTTGGATAGTGCAGGCAAACCTGGTAGTGTGTGTACTGGGTAATGACTGCTGATTGTTTGTGACGGGGCTGTAGTAAGGCTGATTTCCCAGCTGAGGAATGGGGACTTTGTACACATCACAGGGCTGTCAGGAAAAGACAGAAAATGGGCTCCCAGCTTCTCTGCTCTTCACAGAAAGACAGTGAGCGCTTCATTGTTTGGCTTGAGACAGCACACACAGACAGGCCATGATAATGTGAGTATTTTAAATACTTCTGAGATGCAATTCCAGTCTATTTACATGGAAATGTGTACTTGGGTGTTATACATTTCAGATGTAGGGGGAAAAACTGTTACTCTTATTAAAGGTAGGAGACAACTACGGACTCCTATGGTTCAATAATGCCACATTTTTTGCTGTATATAGAATAAAGGAAAAGAGAAAACTTTTTCCCTTATGCTAATTATATTGTTATTTATAAGTTGTTTATGTGTTGTTTTTCTTTGATCCAAAACGTCAGATCATCACAAAGGTTGACTCGGAAAAGTAAACATCTTTTTTCAATGTTGCCATCCTATCCTTTTAGTAGGTTTTTTCAACACAATAGCTGTGAATATGTGTCTTTTCTTTTCATTGTCAATAAATCACATTTACACTTTAAAGTTCCAATAGGAAAATCTTTTTCTTTATTAGAAACCATATAAAGTTAATGGTTTTGTGTGCACACACTGCATTACAGCCTGAATTGATATCCTTTTCTCATTAGGGGGTTTCCTTAATCTGATGACACGTAGTCAATAATTCATTGATCTCTGTGTGTTTTATTCATTAGTTTATGTGGAGGGGGATCATTAAGGGGACTTTTGAAAGCTTTGACTACAAGTCAATGGAAGCAAATGATTCCATGTGACTATATAGCAGCAGCAGCCCGTTATAGGTCACTTATCTATGCTTATAATGGTGACATGGATGAGGTCATAAATTCCCAATAACTGGCTAATCCACTCAAGAGAAATCTTCATTATACCTTTTTCTTTCATTTTCCAGTTTTTTTTAGCAAGTGTTATGGTTGCAGATCCCCTCAGGTATTCGGAGGGGAGTTAAGGAGGGTCATTAAAAAGTTATGGTATTTCTCTTAAACCCCAGTTTATTGTCAGTTTACTCTGCCTGCAACTTAAAGATTTAATTCATAACAATGACTAATGAATTGCATTGTGAACATCTTTCTAATTAGCCTATGCATAAAAAGATGCTTAATGTTGCTTACCGAATTCATTTACCTAATTAATCATTAGAGCAAATGATATAAAATCGGTACCTGAATCACAGTTATAATTGGAAGTTCCTGTTAGTAAATCCTGTCCAGAGCCCCCATAAGCTCAATAACAAGATCACAGCAAAGAAAAGAAAACTTTTTAACATGTATATAGAAACCATTATAGAAAAAAAATATGAAAACATCAAACTCATTCTGGGTTAATATTAGTACATTTATTTAATTTCAAGGAGGATAGTTCACACACACTGATACCTGTCTGAGTGCCCTGCTCTGAGTACAGCAAGTTGCCTTACTGGTAACAGTGTCTGAGGGGGAGAAGATACCCCCATCTCCTTAACCCTCCTCCACATAACCCCCATCAAACTAAAAACAGAGAAGAGGTTGCTAAAGTTACACACACACAAAGTATACATTAAACCAAAACCAGAGATCATTGTTTTTTTTTTTACAACATCCTGAATGTGAATGCTGACTTTTATTACTTGTGACCTGGTTTACAACTTGTGACCCGATTTATGGTCTGGGCTTAAAACAGACACAATTGGTCTTTCCTAATTCACCATTTTCTAAAGGGAAGTCACAAAACACTTCAAAAACATATCAAGACAACATAGATGGAGAGACAGACAGTTATTAGTAACAATACAAGAACAGAACTAATTATATGTATTCCCATTACAAATCTTGCCTTTAAGCGTTTCCTCCTTGATTCTTGTGTTTTTACTTTACGTGTCTCTGAACATACTGTTTTATTTTTCAGATGAAGACGCTCTGCATATTGTTGTAATTCTATTTCTTTCATTCAAAAAAGTTACAGCCCCTTACACCCAACCAATATACTGCATGAGTTGGCAATGACTACAAATTCCCTTTGTATTTTTTTTTTTTTTCAATTTTTCTCATTTCAAAGAAAGATTGGAAACATGCGGAAACTTATCTGCTGTGCAAAATTGTGGGAAGGGTAACATTTATGGGCCAGTGGTAATCCCTAGATGTGGAAGTGGGTCTAGTGACCTCTATTTTTCTCTTCTTTTTCAAACAAAGATTAAAATAAAGGAACTCAAACTTTAATTACATGGCAGAAGAAAAACATTGTAATTAGCAGCATGCAGGTGAAACCATCAAAAAACACCACACAGTAAATCAGCAACATTATATAACATCATAGACATATGTTAAAAGGTTGCATAAGCTATTGCTTATGTCTTACACAGTCAAACATGAGAAGCCCCTCATATAATCAAAAAATTTAGCATTATAGTCTCATCATTTAAAAGTAAAAATATTCAAAAATTGCATTTTATGGCATTTCATTGCATGTTAAAATCTACCAAGATTCTTTACTGACCCAAAAAGTAAATCCAGCTCTCAAGTATGTTCCCATCCAAATGTTAGAAACCAACAAAAACTCACATCTGCGGCAAGATTGAAATGCATACATATCTCAATGAAAAATGTTTTACCAAATCACAGTACTAACCATTAATATAGATGCTGTTTATAAAACAACAACAATCTTTGGTATCCAAAAAAATTCTATTTAATTGTTATAAAATGTTTTCTTTTCTTCTTCCCTGGTGGATCATCTGTTGCAGGCTGATAAAGTAGGGCGAAAAGCAACTTCTAATGCAGTGCTTTGTGTTTACTGCAGTAAATAAATAAGTAAATAAATGTGTGTGTGTGTTCGAAGAAGAATGGGGGTTGTATGTGCAGGTAAGAAGACTAACAATGAGCTATCAGAAAGACTGTAACAACAGTGATAGAATTGGAACTTTCACAGGATTTTGCTGAATGAATATTCAAATGTATTTTACTAATCCAGATGTATTCAAATTGCAAAATGCCGCATGAGAGGATGTGAGCCCTGAGCATCACTGGCCATGTTGTGTGTAATATCCATCACAGGTCAGGTTTAGCATCTGCTGATTAAATTTGCAGAGTTGAAAACCAGAAGCATTAATCATTTCTGTAATACTGGACTTCAGAGACTACACACACTAGGTGCAGATGTATTTATTTCATCTGATCGTGGAACTTCTGACAATTGGAATTTGAAAATGTCGTTATTCAAAAAGTGCAAAGAGAAAAACAATGCCTTTGGGTCTTGATTTGAAGAAGAAATGCCAAGTTTTTCATCCTTAGTTATTCTTCCACTCCACCATTTCTTATTTAGCCACGGCCTGAAGGTACAATTTCTGTTTTGCAGAAAGTTTAATACATGTTAGTGTGTAACAGTATACTGATTTGAATACCTTCCTCCTAAATACTTTTAGAACAGATTTAACAGTTCAGTATGAAATACACTGAGACAAGAGTAGACATGCTCTTACATGATCATTATCAATATATCTCTTTCACTAGACAAAGTACAATAGTTAATTTATTTTTAAAAGATAGAAGGGTAGAGTTTGAAAATGGCTTTATGTGGCATTGGAATTACTTTCTACAAATGTTCTTTTTAACTGAAGTGTTCACTTGCAAATCTAATTGCAGATTTTTCTTCTAAAGCACTCAAAAATAATGACTTACTTTACTTTTATTTACTTAATACACCGGAATTACTTGGATTAGTCACTGACTTGACCTCAAATCCACTGCATACCAAAGCAGCATATTCTGGACCGCTTCGGTATGCAGCTGTTTATCTACAATGTCAATTAAGCAAACCTTTACTGTTATTACAAACAAAAAATACAATCTTACTTCAACTCCAAAAGCATAAAAGATTGTTGGGTTGCAATGACATGCTCAAAACATTTAAGTATGAGATATAAAGCAAACAAAATGAGGGAAACCTATTTTAACTAGCAGAAGCTGACCTTTCAGGAATTCAGTCTGCTCACATTAGTCATTAGCAGGATATATAAGAGCAACCTCTTTATGGTAATTCTTTGAGCTCAAACAGTATTTATCTTTAAGTGCTTGCAATTATCGTTTTTATAGACTATGATGGGATATAACAGGAACATACAAGAACTTTGCTTCCAAATGGTTCTCAGAAACATCTATCTGCATTCAGATCAAGTTTTAGATTAAAAGCCCTTTCCCATATGGCATCAACAGCAGGTCACTGGAATGTTGTGAGCCTCTGACTACACAGCCACCTCTTATGTCTGTTTTGCTGCCTGTCTTGGTACCATCGTCTGACCTAGATTTAGCTTGTATGTTCCTGACCTTGGCTCTCTCCCATCCAGCATTTAATCATTCTTTGGTGAGTCAATAACTTCTGTCTCCCTATTTCTCCATTGATTTTGGTCATTTTCTACCTGAATATAGTCATTAATCTGATTATGAGTGTGTCTGGGTCCAGTTCATTAGTCTGGCCCAGCTGTAATGCAGGCAGATGCCTGCTGGGCCATAAGGATTCATCACAGAACCATTGGAGCCTGAAGAACACATCACATAGGACAGAATGATACATAAATGCACAACAAAGAAAAAATAAAACATGATCTTAAATTTTGTCAAAAAGATGTTAATGCCGGAAAGGATGAGCATAGAAATAAATGTCATTGTTTCTGCAAAAGCTACCATGACTGTACGACTGCTTGGAGGCTACTAGGATGTGGAGTCCACTTGGCATGACTTGAGTTTTTAATTCAGCATGTACACAGTCGTCATAAAATTTTAAAATATGTGGTCCTTTAAAGATGGTTACTTTAAGTAATTTGAGTTATATGCTTCGGTGTTATGTTGGAAAGTTATACATTTTTCAATTCTGTGCTTTCATGAATGCTGCTGTTACATTTGCATCAATGCAGACGATATAGTTTGCAACACTAAAATTAGAAATACCTGATAAAACTCCTGTGTGTGCAATGTTTGATTTGCCTCATTTAGTCTCTTTTTCTTTGCTGACTGCCTTTGAAAGATGATTATCCATCTGTGTAGGATGCTGTCTACTGTAAAAGTTGGTTCTTAATATCTGTTAATAGTTCTTAAAAAAATTATATGATATAAAGTTTAGTTTACATGAAAAAAAACTGCTTTGTAAACTCAGAGATTTATGATGCTTTACCAAAATACTTACTGTTCTTACAGATAGAAATGAGATAATTTTATGACTCACTATGCAATGATAAATCACTGTGTTCTCATAAAAAACCATGTTAATTGGAGCGCTCTTCAGAATGTTATTTTTATCCTTCAACAATAATGCCTTATTGGGATTAGAGCTGGCAGTGCAAGTGTAATTCATTGCTTTGCCACATCAGTAATGTTATTGAATGATCTGGACATCATGCAGTATGTGGCTCCTCTCTGCTTGAATAACGTCTTTGAAGTTTAAATCATTTCTGGAATATTCTGCTTCTGCAATGCAAAGCATTTGTCTGATGAAAATCTCTTTTAGGAAAAACCTTAACTTTGTAATTAAGTTTTTTTGTTGGCCTCTGTCATCAAAAGAGGCCAGCCACAATGCAGCACCTTGGATAATATGGTTTTACTTAGTAAAGCTGGAGGCATAAGAATTCAGAGACAAATTGTAAATTGTTTTCAATAAAAGTTGCAGATGAGTTGAATTAGCCGGCGTTATATGTCATGTTTATTGGGTTTTGTTATGCTCTTTGTTACGCTGAGCATCATTAACATAAAGAGCAACATTCACCACTCTAAAGCCATAGTTGACACGCCAGGAATAAGCTGAGGACTCAAATGCAGGTAGTTCCAAAACAAAAATTTAATAACAAAAGGCGATCCGAAGGATGAGGGCAAAAAATCCAAACTCCGTAGAGAACAAAAAACAATCCCACAGGACAAACCAAAGGCTAGGAA
>JAOWBL010001464.1:0-15308 GCA_028564865.1 Zenarchopterus dispar | reverse complement strand
GTGGGCAGGAAGCTGAGAGTCAGTGGGAGAACAGAGAAGAAGCAGGACCATGGGAAACACTCCTACTCTTACACACTTAATCATAAATGTTTTCTATGGACATTTAACGATTTGATGTTACTTTTATATGTTGCTTTACATTTTACAATTGAAATAAAGGACAAAGTACATTTTCTAATTTTGTCTGGTGTTTTTATATGTTGAACTTCATTTTTATAATGTCTTTTCCCCACAAATAATTGAAGTAAATTCCTCAAAGACATAACATTTGAAAAATAAAAAGATATTAAATAAGTTATATAAAAAGTATTTGTAGAAAAATTATAATCCATAGTGTGAATATTTTTAGTACAATGATTGGTTTAACAACTACAAGATTGTGCATAATATTTTTAAAAACCTCAACTCTGATGAATTTTTTTCATGTTTTAAAGTAAGAACATCTCAGTATATATTTGTATTGAAGACATTTTTTTTAAATACAGAAATTGAACTTGTTAAATGTTTGATATTCAGTGAAACGTGAATAATGAACAGATTTTTATCAAATGTAGGAGAAATAACTGAGAAAGTGATAATAAAAATTGCAACAAAACCAAAAAGTATTTTTAATCAAACTGATCTAATGTAGATACATTTATAGAACTGTCTCCAAGTTTTGATTGTATGTATTTTACTGACTCTGACCAGACTTTATAATATTTATATTTTTTTATTAAAGTTAGAAGATCATACTAATAATGTTGAATAAACAACCTGAACACAAATCCTCCTAAATAACTGAGTCTACTAAACATGATATCTAAATCTAACTGTATAATATAGAAAGTAGTTTTTCCTAAATTGCTTCTTTAGCATTTATCTTTTTTTCTTATCTGTGAAACAGTATTCTTGTCAAGTACATTGTAATTTTTACATTGGAAAAAAAAGTTATGTTTTTAAAAAAACTTCACTGATAAACATGTTTAGTTACTAGTCTTGATCATTTGATGCAAAAACTCCCTGGAGATGTTCAAGAACTAAAGAAATAAAAAATGAAGAATAACACTTGATAGCAGAGATATATAGAGCATGGGGAGAACATGCAAACTCCACACAGAAAGACTCCTGGTTGGGAATTGAACCAGAAACCTTCTTGCTGAGGCAACAGTGCTAACCACTAAGCCACCATATATATATATGCATATATATATATATACATATATATATATGCATATATATATGTGTGTGTGTGTATGTGTGTGTGTGTGTACTGTAAAGAAAAAATACCTTATTTTCAAAAGCATCCTGGTCTTTTGTGTTTTATTTGGACCATGCTTTTTTTAGCTCTGTTATTCATAAATTAAAGGAGTCAAGAAGACACTTTAATCCAGTAAAATAATAAAACATACATTAAAAAAGTGCATAATGAAAAAATTAAATCATGAAAAATTTAGGACAGATCTCCAACTTTTTACCATAAATACATGAAAACAAAACTTAATTTTGTAAATGAAAGTCATGAAGAAATGTAAAAATTGTAAAATCATTTAAAAGGTGTGTTACATTTAAACATGTAAAAAAAAAATTAAAAACAACCAACAAAAATCAGTTGAAAAACAAATCACAGTTTTGTCAGACATGCACGTGAGAATCACATTTATCCAGATATAATGTTAATTTTTTTTTCTCCTTGTTTTCTTATTGAAATTTTTCCATACGTTTTATAATAAAACCTCCACTAGGTGTCAGATTGAAGCAAGTTTGCTGCCTTGTGACTTTTACAACTCTCCATCTCTAGTTCCCAAAACAAATTTGTGACTTTACAAAAGAGCACTAAAACACGTCCACATAAAACAAGTCCTTAAATGAAACAAATCTTGCATTTATATTCTACAAGGGTCCTTCCTTACATGACTTGTCACTACATCTCAGATTCTTTGTTTCACTGTTTTCTGCATTTTCCTGAAACCACTCAAATATGTTTGATGGCAAACATACTTTCTGTTTTAGTCCTAAATGAGAATAATACTGTAATACTGTCATGGCATGTGTGACAGTACTTTTGCAGTATGGAATTGGAGCTTTTCTCATTCATTCATTTTCCATATCTGTAGATCCCTGCTGTCATCAGAAGAGAGACTGAGAGAGAGTACATTTCGACAGATTACTAGCCCATCATACTACTAGTTAGCACTTTTAAGTATAAGATCTGGATTAGTTATCCTATGCTGGTTTTATTCCCTTGAAGACAACAGACAGTCTCCAATTTCAAATGTTGCAAAGCTACTTTTAAAAATGTCCTCATATCTTACATGTGTACAAACACACACACTTTCTCTCTCACACACACTCACTAAAAACAATATTATCTGGGGTGTAAACACAGAAAAATGCAGCAACATTAAAAACGCGTCCCACCCAGTTTTATTTAACTTCTGCATTGTTCTGAACGTCATACCAGCTATTAGGCTCGTGTTTGGACTCTCTCTCTCGCTCTCTGGTTCCTGTCATGCCGTCAAGGTTTTTCTTTGTCCCAAGAATAGAGGGATTGCCCCGAAAACGTGGCACAGTTGGAGGAGGAGGGCAGATTTCTGTTGGGACTCTCTGGAGCTTTTCATCTACTTTCTATTTGTGGAGCTGCTCCGTGCTTTTTCATGGTAGTGGTGACCATATGTTTATTCATAGAATCCTTTAAATATCAGAGGTCTATTCTCCCGCATCATTCCTCCCTTTCTCTATCTGGAGTCTCCCTTTTTCGTGTCCTCGGCTGTCAGCACTCCCATCTGATTTCGGTCTGCTTTCACTCCTTCTGTGATGGCAGCGGGACAGTGACAACATCCTCTTTGACCTCTGACTTTTGGCAACACATCAGGATGTTTATTTCATAAGAATTTCTTCTTTTGCCCAATGAGGTTTTCTCTGTAGCATACATCCCCCATCCTCTCACATCATCAGTCACCCCTTTTATTGAAATCTTTACCCCCTTTCTGCCATCATATTCACCGCTTCTGTATTTTTCCCCCTCTAACCTTTCCAACCATTCCCCAGTTGTTACAGACATTTTAATTGACTCTTAATAAACTGGGTGTGTATGAAGCAGACAGCTTTTATTGCTTTTGCAAAAGCCCATGTGACAGTCTTTTGTGTGAACCGTAACTACATTGTGGCACCTTCGTTATGTGCGGAAAGATGCAGCTACTGCATAATTTCAACATTACAGTCTACTTCTTACTCGTTCTTTATGTACAAAGACGCCTAAACGTCCTGGAAGCTTGTAGGAAAACACAAATTCGTCGTCTATGACGCCAGTTCTTTCCGATTTGATGACTGCAATCACACCTAATAAAACAGTTGCTACGGCTGTGTTACATGAGTAATAAAATGTTTAAATGTGAGGGACATTTTCCCACTCATGCCAAAGTTCAGTGCATTGTTGTCTATTTTATACTTTTATGATGAACGTTTGTTGCCATCAGGAGTCGATTAAGCAACACTGAGATGCAAATATGATGAACGTTCTTATATGAAATTCAATATAGCTCAGTTTATTGTTCCACACAGCAAGTCCTTCTGGGTTTTTGTAACGGGAAATATTCCTGATGATGTCATCAGGGATAGTTTGACTCTTAATAAAAGCCAGTGGTAGAAGCTGGAGGTTTGATCTTTGAAATACAAGTGTGTTTGCTTAGCAAACGAGGTCTAATGGAAGCTCTGTCAATGGCATTTTGGGAAATGTAGAAGACGCGAAGAGGGCTGTCAGCTTCTGAGAAATCAGAGGGAATTTTTTGAGTGTGTGCTTGAAGGATTCAAAGTTGGAATATGGCACACTGCTGATTCTGAATGTGAATGTGAGGCCCTGTGATGGCCTGGCTGCCAGTCCAGAGTGTACCCAACCTTTTTGCCTGAAGACAGCTGATGTACAGTCCAGGTGACCCCTGTAACCCTGAATAAAAACAACTAGGTGATGGTTGGCTGAATGAATTAACCCTTTGCCAGGTAGATCACCACACCTAGTAACTTCAGTAGACTAACATACAAACAGTCCCAAAGATATCTCAAATATCCCACGAGGACAGGGGTAAGCAACCTGAGTCCTAAAGAGCTGCTGTCCTGCATGTTTTAGATGTCTCCTTGTAGCAACACATCTGAATGAAATTACTGGTCATCATTAGCTTGTCATCAACGTTTACACAACTCTGTTAATGACAGTCATTTGTATCAGGGTGTGTAGAAGCAGGGAAACATCTAAAATACACAGGACAGAAGCTCTTTAGGACCAGGGTTGTCTACCTCTACACTAGGGTTCGATTTTTCCATTCAAGAATTTCAGTGAGCTCCCATTAAAAGGTTCAACAATGCTATGAAGATAAACTAAAAGAAATGCCGAAAAAGGGTTTCTTGTATTTTACATTCAAATTCATTTTACTCCAGTAAGCCTTGGTAAAAGTATATCTATATATTGGCACATATACTGCATTTGAGCCTAAAGATTTAAATTCACTGCCAACATTTAATGCTGTGAAGAAAGTCATACCTTGAGGTGAAAACTGTAAGTCTATCTGAACCCAAACCATGACCTTTTTGTATCTTATTTCAAGTAGTTTTATTATCTAATCTTAACAGAACAGAAACAAAAAAGCAAGTAAAACTCTATCTGAACCCACCAAAAAAGAGGCCAAAATCCTTTAGATAAGACATACATATTTATTTGTTGCAAAAATCCTGAGACTCAAAGGAAAAGGAAAAATAGGCTTGTCGTATTTTGAGACAGTCAAACTAACATTTATGTTTTGGAGTCAAATAAAGCATTTGCACATTTTGCTATGAAACAGGTTCAGAAGCAGCCTCTTGTGAGGTATCAGTTATTATTGTTGTGCTCTCCTTTCACCAGTAATAAACCTTTTGGACTGCTCACTGAGGATCAAACCCAGTGATGCTTTCGTAGTCGCAGAAGGTTTCAAACGGTAACACAGCCACGTGCACCATGTCTCCACGTCAGTCTTTCCACGGCCTCATCCAAGCGTCTGCACCAAACAAAACTTCATCCACTTCAGTGGAAAAAAAATATCAAAGAGGATTCATCTAAATCATTTATAACTTGTGTTTTGTAGCTCAGTTTGGGAAAAATGTCGTAATTATGAATGCTTTTGCGTTTTGGAGCTTTTACAGCACACACTACAAAACAACCTCTGCAATATTTAGTGAAATTTGTCATCCGTTTAGTAAACAGAAATATTAAACTTACTTTTATTGCCTCTCAGTATCAATGTACAATAAACATATGAAAAAATAAACCTTTTGGAGTTGAGTAACTGACGTGCTTATTCAGTGTTGCCATGCTCTTGGAGCAACATTACAGCAGGTACTTGATCGTTTTCCCAGTTACTTTTTGTGGGAACGCATTGTGCAGCGAAAGGTCAAATATTGTTATAATTCTTCTGTAACACGCTCACATGCGTATACGCGTGCACATTTCCTGTGTGACTTTGAGGGTCTTTGGTATTTGAACAGATGTGGGCAGACTGAGCGCGTCTAGATCCCCCCCTTCTGACCTGAGCGTGCACTTCCTGCACCGAAAGCTAACACCCAGAGAGAACAATCGTAGTCTGTACCTTCTGAACACACACTCTCGCTCACACACACACACACACAACAGGGCTAAACACTTGCAGTCACAGTCGCATATAAGATCAGCATACAAGGCGCAAATACACAAAAACAGTCTTCCACAAAGGAGTAAGTGTGTGTTCTTTTCAGATGAGGTGGAAGTGAGAGTGAAGCAGTGTTACTCCTCCAGGACATTCACCTTATGTGTTTCAGCATATGTAGGCTATACGAACCCATTTTATTAAATATTCATGGGAATTTATGCGTTGCAAAATGTGTTGGACTCTAATGTTAGCCAGTTCAGAATATAGTTTATTTGTGCATTCAGTATGCAACACAACTATACCTTAGACAGTCTGCAACTGGGTTTCCATATAAATAGAAAGCACAGTGAAAGTTTCCATCAAAAGGCTTCCACAGAGCTGTTTGCCAATAAATATTTACATATTTTCTGTAAAAACAAGCAAGAAGGCTGCACCTCTCCTCAAAAAAGAAAAAAAAAACTTGTTTTAATTGGATGGTTTTCTGGCCTGATCAGACACTGCCCACCATTCCACATCACAGAGATTTGAATAAATCCAAGTGTTTCACTGGGTGCAAAAGGAGTATATTCCTCTGAGTCCAAACAAACCAAAAGAGCTGAATGAGTCATCAGGATTTTTTCATTGTTCACAAAAAATGGAGCATTTCACAACATTACTCCAAAGAAATATGCATGAAACACCATTTTATTGGGCCAGATATCAATATAATTTTTTTTTTTTTACAGAAAAGTGATCAAACTGTATGAAAAAGTAAGGCTGCCATATGATTCAGACTTTTTGTGCTTAATTGGGATTACGAGTTTGATTAATATTTCTAAGACCACTGTCTTGTAATTTTTTTTAAAATATCATCTGGATGGGGGTAACACAGTGGCTTAGTGGTTAGCACTGTTGCTTCACAACAAGAAAGTTCTTGGTTTGACTCCTGGCAGGAGTCTTTGTTGGTTTGTTTCCATTTGCGGAGGTTCCGGGTAAAACCACCAGACAGGAACATCTAACACGGCCATCGCCCTCCTCAGCCCCTTTCAGGTGGTGTGTCTCTGTACACCCCTGTCCCCTGGGGCCCACTGTCCCATGTGTCTTAGATCGTTTCCTGCCTCAACACAACTGATTCTAATTGATGGTCATCATTAGCCTATCAAGTTCTGCTCAACTCTATTAATGACAATTGTATCAGGTTGCCCTGAAGAAGTGGGAAACATCTAAAACACACAAGACAGTGGGCTCCAAGGACCAGTTTTGAAGATCACTGCCATAGCGCCATACAAGAGCCATTGACTGAACAAACAACCCTAATAAGACCACGTGATAGAAATAATGCATACCTTTTGCTGTTTGCAAATAGCATAAAAGAAGAAAAAGAAGAAGAAACAAGTAAATATGGAAGGGACAGAACTGTTTTTTGTGAGGATGGGGTGGGTTGTTTGTTTACATTTTGTGTTTGCTTTTTTTAATATACTTTGCAGTGGTAATGATTGACTTTAAAAGAAAACCCCCCACTGAACCTCTTCATTGCTGCGATACGCCAATAAGGTCTGAACCTGCTTGTCAGCCCATCTATAATTTTTTTCCATCTTCATCCATTCTACTCACAGCCAAATGTTTCCGGTCCAAATGCTTCAAATGAGTCATGTTCACAAGATTTATGTTCAGAGGAGAGAGCTCGTAATGCCATTTAGAAATCCTGATCAGCAGATCCTGCACCACATGGCTCCTCTTGGCCAGGAGTAGGGAACCCTGGTTGTCAAATGCTACTGTCCTGGCTGTTTTAGATGGTTCCCTGCTTTAGCACACTTCCTTTGAATTAATGGTCATCATCAGCTTGCCATCAAGGTCTCACAAGTCTCAATGGCACAGTCATTTGTATCAGGGTGTCATGAAGTGGGGAAACATGTAAAACATGCAGGACACTGGCACCGAGGACCAGGGTTCCTACCACAGGTCTTGGCTAATCTGAGTACCTCTCCATCTACAGGAGCATTTCTTGCTCAGCAAAGGTTCCTGCAGACCTTTTTTTGCAGGGTTGTTCCTGATAAAAGAGACAGGTGTCAATGATACCACCCCTGAAAAACTACCCAAAACCCCCAAATGAGTCAAAGTCATTTTCATCTTTGCAGTCACTTCAAACAGTAAAAGCAAGTTAGCAGCCAGGGTACACAGCAGGTTTCAGTTAAAACACAACCAACAACAAGCCACAACTTGTGGAAGGGGTACACTATTTATTACTAACAGGCTACAGTATATTCATAAGACATTGTTTATTGTAAGCAGTGGTGTCGTCTTTCACATGATCAGGACCACAACTGCTGATGTTTGATACATGTGCTTGTCTAGGATGTAGTATTGCCAGCTTATAGTATTTTAACACATTTATTCAAGCAGTGACAAGGATTTTACTCTATCTGATATGGTTTGTGGTTGGCAGGAAACGGCTCAAAGGCTTTTATGGCAAAATGTTCAGGAAACTTGGTATAAAAAAAAAAAAAAAGAAAAGAAGGAAAATTTTAAGACTTTGATAACAAAGTGGTAATATGCAGGGTAGAGCAATTATTGTACCGAACTAATGTAGTTTTACCAGAATAAAGTCACCACAGTACAAGTGTAAAGTCATAATTTTATAAGGAAAAAGTTGTAATATGTGTTTGAAATGGAGGGTAGTAGTGCATCCTGTGAAATACTTGAGTATATGATTCTGAAGCAAAGAAACATATCAGGACATTCGAAAAGAATATGCCAGAAAATGTGTTTATTCAGAGATTTAGGGGTGAAAGGATATATTTAATAAGACTTTTAGGTTCAAATATTACACATTTAATATGTATTATTATGCACTTCTTACAATTCAATAACTGATGAATAATCCATTGAATGAGAAAAAGCGTTAACAGTTCTCTATCTGGAAAATAGTTTACCTTAATGTCCTTATGCATTTTTTTTTTAAATTTTGCTGTTTATTTGTGTTTAAAAATCAACAAATAACGGCCCTTTAACTGTCAAGTATTTTCACAGTATTTATGCATATGAAGTCTCATAAGCTCGGAGCGCACGTTCCTTACTTTGCCCTCTGTCAGTGTGTGTATCTGTGTGTGTTTTGAAAACTGCAGGACACCAAGAAAATAAAAGTTGAGATGGATAGCTTAGGTCAGAGCACGTAGAGAGACGGACAGCAGAAATAAAAGTACGAAAACAACAGAAATATGAGAACTACGTGGAAAAACACAGAAAGTGTTGCGAAACACATCTGTACATTGAGGTGCAGAGAACACTAAGCCATAGTAATTGAAATTAAGAAAGATAAAACATGAATTAAAAAACTGAATGATAAAGAAATGAGAAGACAGGGTAAAGAGGAGGAAATAAATATACAAAAACAGAGAAATCATTTACTTTAATCTGAATTTCTGCCAGAGAGGCAGAATGGATGGATGGAGCCGAGTACTACAGGGAGAAGAACAATTTAACACAGAGATCCAACTGTCTTAGTCGTTTAAGGTTTGGTGTACACTGTTGCAAATAAAGCCTTATTAAGTTTTGCTGAAATTTTGACGAAAAACCATAATTCTGTAGTGCAAACAATAACCGGTGGGGATGTTACTGGATGAAACATTAAAACATGAGAAAGATCTTTTAAAAGTTCTGGTAAAGTATTATTGGGAGTTTCTCATTCCTCCTTCCTTTTTCTTAAATGATCTATATTATTTCTAATAAGAATTAACCGTCAATACCCACCAAAAAAATATATGAGTGAAAGAGATTCAACTTCCCCTTTTATAAGTACAGCAAATGCATCATTATTTAAAGCTTTTATTATTATTATTATTATTATTTAATGTATGTATTTATTTTTGATGATTCGGTACCCTGAACAATTCTATGCTGGTTGTGTGTAAGAGACCAACAAATTCTAGACCTCAGCATTTTTTTTTAAAACTTATTTTAAATTACTTTTTTGTGTTGGTGGTGGCGAGTGAAATGTGTGCAATTGCATATTTTTTGTTGGACAACAAATTCTTTTAAAGTAGTATAACAGATTGTAACCTAATCCCTAAGTATCCAAATAGTGTGCTGAGCAGCTGTTTGTCTGCTACAAAAACTATTTTTCCAAACCTCCTCAGGACTTAGATACCTGATTGAGTGAATTCGCCTTCCTGGCTCAGAACATGCTCAAACAATCCAGATGCTGCTAGAATCCTGTGGGGTTTTTTTCTTCTTCTTCTTCTCTTTTTAAATTTTTTTCTTAAGTAGTGAGGCTGCAATAGGGCATCAACTATTGTTTGTATATTAATATCAAGTTTGTCATCACATCACTTCCTCTGTCAAGTGTGCCATCACAGAACTCCTCATAAATTACAGACAGATGTAAAAATAAAGATATATCCCACTGATCATAGTTGCGACGAATTGCAACTTTGTCTCATAACAAAATGAATTCACAGAATCATTAAACCGACTCTTCAATCCATCAAGCATAATCTGATTGTTAGCACTACATTTTTACTTCACTTTTCAAAATATTGATCCAGTTATTCATCATCTTAATGTTCCTCAGTATTTTAAGTTAATAACTTAAACTGTTGTTTACATTTTTTTTTTTTTTGAATGAACTATCACCTTCAATACTGACTTCAGTATTGTATCATGGAATCAAGGTTTCACACTTGCCAAGTGAATAATCAGTTAAAATTTGACGAGAAACTGTTGAAGTGCCGAACTGCACACTTCGTTGCAACAGACTTATTTACAGACTTTTCACAACAATTAAAGCTTGTGATTTAGAGGGTCTCAGATCTTGTCCTCACCAACATCGTGCTAATGTGTTATCATAGTGTGATAGCTCACTTACATAAACTACAGTAAAACCCCTGTGGTGACTCAAATTTCAGCCCGTCGGCCACGTTAGCTCACCTGTTAGTTTGCAATCAGCTAGAACTTATTTTACCAATGAGACACTTTAAAACTGTTTTAAATAAAAACAAGTTAATTCATCGCATACCATTCAGGCTGTCAACAAGAGTCATAAAATCCTGAGCAACTTCACTGGATAATTTTTGCTGCGATTTACCGGTCTCAGATGGATTGTGCTGAAATACTTTCTTCCACAAACATTGTAGTAAAGTTTCCCACTATAAAACAATGCAGAATAGAGCTCAGCTTACAGCTATGTTAATGACATTAACAGAGTGCTTTCATGAAGAAGCTGGTTTACACAGACAATGCCTGTGTGTATGTGTGCGTGCGTGTGAGACTGAAAGACAGATTATCGTGACATCACCGTTTCCACAGGAAATAATGTTTCCAAAACCCTGGTTTTCCACTCTGCAGCCCACCTCATACATAAGTCACTCTCCAACCAAGTTGCTTTTTTTCCTGACACACAATGTTTCTCAGCGGTGATGTTGAAAACAAGAAGTTTAGCCAGTAATTGCAGTGTCGTAATTCCCACCTGCAGAGAGAAGATGCAGAATAGCATTAAGATTTAGGGCTGATAATGGAGAAAATGATCGTTAATTTCAAATGTGACCTTATTGTCATTGTTTTTGTATTTTTTGTTACAAAAATAGACATCATTTTACAGCAGACATTATTGCATGTGACAAAAATGTAATAACTGCATGACTGGTTCAATTTGCCTGCCTTGAAAAAATATAAAACGGGGGGGAAAAAACCCTCAGAGGATAAGAAACAAAGACAGTGTAATACAAGTCTTCCTTTTAAACGCTTTGAACTGAGCTGAGGGTGTTATTCCTGATTTTGGTTTAACCTGGCCATTCACTTCATACAGACATTTTCACCGGTACAGAACGTACCGAACCAGTCACAACAGGACAGGAGAGGGCTTTGTACAGTAACTCAAACAGAAATATCCAAAGGCCACTACTCACAACAACCAAGATGGTTGTAGAATTGCAGATTACAAGTTTTTGCTGCAAAACTAGGAACAGTCCATTTTTAACGGCATGCTATTTTGGATGTCTTTTGTTGATACTCATCTGGCTGCTGCACTGCCTGTGTCTGTTGCTACTGCTCCCTTGAAATAAAAAACCAGAGGAACCCAAATATATATATCCATTAAAGAGGAAGAGAATTAGGGTGGCTGGCTTTGGATTACTTTAGACATAATCAATGAATATCTCACATCACTGCAGCTAATTTGCACTTAGCTTCATATTGACTTCTGAGTGTAACTACTAAGTTGTACCAAAAGACCTATCAAAGCATAGTTATTCCAATTTGAAAGAAAACCACACTTTCAAAAGCACTCTTCGGATGTTATGGGTGATGTCACAGTTCTTTTATAGTCTGTGGGTTGGACTTACCTGTGTGTAGGACAAACTTGACACTCTGTGGTACCAATACAAAACGTATCCCATAAAGAAGCAAACAATCTTTGATTTAACTTTAATCTAGTTCAGATGATGTCTTAAAAATGTATGAAGCCAGCACTGGAGCCCAGCATTAAAAAATACTTGTAAATATCAGTAAACAATCATCCAAATACCTTACAGTTCCTTGCATAAACCTCTAAATGAAACACAGTGAAGTGGACCAACCATGGAGTCTGGTGGTTTATTGACCTGGACACCTCTACCATTAACAGTGTTTAGTCTTTGTGTACATAGATTTACTGAAATAACTGTGTCATAATTATAATGTTATTCATGCAACCTGCGTATTTTTTTTTCTCCTGCATTAACAAGTCAGTATCCCTGCTGACAAAAAAGGAAAAAAAATGGCTGCTGGTTACAATAACATATTAGTCAAAACGAAATCCAAACAGAGTCTGAATTGATTAGTTATGCTTTAGTTAATCAAATCTCTGTTGGGAATAGCTGGTTCAGCAAGAGAAAAGACAAAAATGAGTAAAGGGGAAAAGAAAACTGAAGGGGAAAAAAGACAAAGAAGAGAAAGAAATGGGAATGTGGTTTTAAGTAACCTATATATCAATAATTATAAATAGAGACAGCAGCCGAAGATACACACAGTACATAACAGGAATGAGACAAAAACACACATTTATAAGCAACATTGTCCTCCTTTCCTTGATTGCACCCATATGTGAAACAAAACTTTTGTGTTACTCAAACTCTGAAAATACAATGACACACTTGCTCTGTAAGTGTTCTGTCATAAGAGACGATACAAACACCGAGACCCAGTAATTTGGAGTGGAAGTTGTCATTTGTGTGTGTTGATATATAAAATCAAAGCAGAGCTTGAGCAGATCTTTAATCACCTCATTGTGTAATGGATGGTTAGCCTATCCAGGAGCATTTGGATAATATTTAGTTACACCATACAGTTGATTCAGGGAGCCTTTTCTCTGTGAAACACAAGCCATGAGTGATGGAGCAGGTTAGTGGTGGAAAATAAGACCTGCAAGAGGAAGGGAGGGGGAGAAAATTCAACTAATTATGTTTGTTCCTGTCCTTGCTCTTCTTGTCCACAAGCTCCTAACACGGAAACTGGTCAAGGTTTTCACCATTGAGCATGTTCCAATCCCTAAAACCTGTTGCACTGTGAGGACTGAAGAGAGTCCCAGAGGAGCTTTGGCAATGAACCACAGGTGTATCCTCTGTAAAAGTTTTTTTTTTTTTCTTTTTTGCTCGACTGGTCGATTTGAACAGAAGTATAAACCGCTTTAGTCACTGCAGAGACAGAAGCATATTACAACTGAAATACAGAAAGATGAATGACACACAGAAGCAGACCATTTGTAGAAGGAAATGTATTTATTGTGTTTAAAATCAGCGAAAATGAACAGAGCTTTTGGTACGGTTCTTCCACTCCTTTGCTGTGCTCTAACTTGGCTTGTTCAATAGAAAATCTGGTCCAAACACAACAGTTATTGTCCTAAAATGTCAGCTGGAACCAGAAAACAACACATTTATTTTTCAGGCAGACATGATGTATTTTCTTTAGCATTTATAGCCATTTTTATTGCCTCCTAATGCCTTTTTCAGTTCATGTGTAAACTTAATAGCTCGGTTGAATTGCTGCTTACCCAGATCGTTCTTTCAATGAGAGGCTGCTGTTGGGAAAATAAGGAAAAAAAATCCATTTAGTTTTCTGTTGATTCCCTTGTCTCTCTTTATGGGAATTGGAAATTCAGAATATAGGATTTTAGGATGAGGTAAAATCTAAAGAAGTTTCTACATATGCATTTGGGGTAAAGTTTCCATTCCCTAAAGACACAGCTCACAGAGCAAACTCAAAATCTTTTTTGTTACTTCTGACCTAAAAAAATATTAACCTATCTATATTTGTGGTGCCTTTTACTGCTCCGGTTGCCTCCTGAATCAAATAGGGATCTTTGCACCTGCTGCTAACATGCTTTACTGTGTTACACCTGGTGTTACAATGCACAACCACATGTTTAAAATGACTACTAGTGATAAAATCTCACTTTTATTTGCACATGGCCACCTGTCTAATGCAATAGTTCTCCAATAGTTAATTAGTTCTACAATAGTTTCTAAAAAGTCACATATAATAACCAGTCACTTTCTTGAAATGATACTGATATACTGTATAGTCAGACATTTAAAAAGTTGCATTTATTGCATGATTCTTTAAAAAGGTTTCAGTAAGCCCAGTCATGTAATAGCTGTAATTAAAGACATAGTCGAGATATGAAATAACATATTTGTAGTCTTGCAACGCTCAGTCTCAGCACAAATCAAAACCTTCAAATACCTCCAGTTTTTCAGTCTGAACCAGTGTCTGAAGGGAAAAATAAAGAAAAAAGAAAAGCTGCTCTGTTCAATGTAAACAGTAACTTTAGTGCCTGTAATACATCCATGAGCTGCACGTTCCTTGTAATGTCAAATAACACATTTCCTTCAGGACTCTGGGTTGAATACTGCTTTGATAAATTACAACACTAGTTTTGAGAGCAAAATTATGTATGGCTTGGCTCTTCACATTACACTTGCACAACTTATCCTCATTCTTACATGTACTTTGACTTTTATAGGCACTGCAAATCTGGACCAGTCACTGAGTTTGATACATGAGTTTCTGAGACCTCTGCAAAACCCCAATTACCAAAAACAGAGAAAAAAAAACAGTCAACAAATGCAAAAATAATAAGAAAAAAAAGCCAAAACATAAAAAATACACAAAATTACACAATATTTTTATAATTATAAGAATAAATATTATCTAGAAATTATTAAAGACAGAACTGGAGTTGTATTTATATTTCAGTATATGTAGTAAAGTTTTTGTGTATTATTTCATGTTAGGCATTAAAGTATGTGGAATTAGGTGACCAAAAACACAACTGTGTTATTCTGTTATGTTTTTTAGTTTGTGTAACCTCAGACACAAGTATAATCGCATTCAAGACCATTTTTTCCATGTCCCCAGTAATGTGCATGTGTAGGGGACCAACAGCTGTTTATCAAGACTTTTGTATTGGATACAGCACAACACAGCCACATTAAAAAAAACAAAACACAAGATGCAGTCTATCTGCGGGGCTGACTGCTCAATGAGGATTGTTGTCAGGTTAATGATTCACTGTTCCAACAGATACCTGTTTTTACAGAAGAAAAATTATCATTTCTCTCACTTCTTCTTTAAGCAGTAATCCTGTATTTTTTTCTCGTTAGTATATGGGTCTCTTGGCTTGATTCGGCTTTTTTTTCTGCTTCACATGCCTCAGAAGTCGCT
>JAOWBL010001462.1:0-53290 GCA_028564865.1 Zenarchopterus dispar | reverse complement strand
ATGGATGGATGGATGGATGGATGGATGGATGGATGGATGGATGGATGGATGGATGGATGGATGGATTGATGGATGCTCTGATAGTGATGTTGAAAGACCTTGCTAACGGGACTTGAAAAGAGTGTGAATGTTTAGAGATTGTTTTGATTTTCTGGCAACAGATAAGTCACATTTCCATTACCACTGAAATTACCCCCTTAGAGAGTCCTTTGCCACAATTTCAGAATCATAACTTTTATTTTGCAAAAAAGTGTAATGGAAATCCACCTACTGTTGGTTCATGTGCATATTAAGGTCTTTTAAGAAAAAGTCAGCAGCCAATGATCCATTTGTACAGCTGTTGTTCCCTCTTGACATCTCCACACAAAACTGCATTACCATTAATGTCTAGGGAAGTGATTATCACCCTAAGGATGTATCATAAAAAAGAAACTACCACCAGATTTTCAACTACAGTTGTCGGAGAAGCAGACATCAGCTGGACAGGAATTTTTAAGTACTCTGTCACTTGTCCTGTGGGTTCTAGCTAGTGGGAGAACTCTCTGCTTCTTTAGCTGAAGTGGATACACGGTCAACCCCCCCATAATCCCCCCCTCCAAAACCCCATCCTAAATAAAGCTTTGAATATTCATTGTCTACTGGAGCTCTGGAGCCCATAAACTGGTATTTGGACCATCCTTAATGGAATGCTGTTTTTTGTTTTAGTTCTTTGTTCTGAATCCTGAATCAAGACCACAAAATAATAGATTCCCTGTTCAGTCCTTCACAAGTTGCTTCTCGATTTCATATTTGATAAAAACTCTTTTTCATTATTGTGTACATTTTGTTGTAAAGCAAATCATGCTTTTATGTGCAAATGACTAAACGGCAGCATTCATTCATGAGTAAAAATGGAAGTGGAAATCAGACTTGTGCATGTGCAGGCACTTTCACGATAACTGAGACTCATAAAAGGCTACCACATGTCTGCTGGGCTTGATAAATCTGCAAAAGCCCATTTCTACTGTGAGGGCACACAGTCTCGATAAAATGTGAGCATATCTAAAAAGCTAATCCAAATTATTCTTGATGATGTTATTTTTTTAACTTTGGTGCCGTATTTCAGCGTTGACGGGACAGCATCTCTTTGGCTCACACTCAAAAGCAGAACTATGAGAACATGTGGCGCTTTAGAGATTTCATGTATGCAGTTCTCCTTCCTGCGATTAGAAACATATGGCTGAATGAGAAGCTACAGGTAAAGCAAACAGATTTAACTGCATAGTGAACAGCTGTATTTCTACTCGGAAGCCCCGTGTAACGTAATAAAGGCAGTTTAAAAGAAAAACTAACAAACTAACAGGTGCCTCCCGACTGCTTTCATGAGCTGAAAATGAACATTTCCTCTTTGAGCTCTGGGGGTTTTATCGATGCGGTCCACATGTTTCCAGGATCTGCATCTGATTAGGTATAACGCCAGCCAGCCTGCACTTGGATCTGGTGTTTCAAGACCACTGAAGTACAGGGGGCTTTCAAATGCCTGAGGCTATTTCAGTTGACCAGCTGAAAGAACAGCAGTACGCTTATCCCACTGCAGCCAGGTGGCTCCGGGGCTCATTACCTCCTCTACTTGCTCCTCCTTTCTGATTTGAACAAGTAGTTAAGCATTCACATGATGGGGAAGTGAGTTGAGGAGCTTGTGGGAAATTAGCTGCGATGTCTATTGGAGGTGTGCCAAGGTTTCCCAAACATTCGGGTCACCACCGGACAGAAAACGGAGCGCGGCCTGAGTGAATTCAGATGATGTGATGGTGGAGGCGTCGCTATGCAGCGGCTCTCCAGAACGATCCTGAGAGGCGGGGGGTTAATAAGGGTTGGCAGGGGTGATCCAGTGGTAATTGCCATGGTTACCTAAGGCCTCAGCTGAGAGGGGCGCGAGGGAGTCTGAGCGTGAAAGCAAAACGTTGAGAGGCAACTGAGAGACGACGTAAGTGATTGACTGACTAATATAAATTTTACATGATCTGGGATCTGCTGCTGGTGAGGCGTGGAATGCATTTCATTTACAAGTGGCAATAGTGGCATTTGGTTTTATGGGGAGTCATGCTGATGAAAATAAAGTGACCGCACGCTTTACAGTTTGAGGGTAAATGTTTCACTCAAAGCAAACCTCAATAACACTCTAGCTCCAAGGCAGAAACTATTTGTGGGAAGTGCATCTCCGTCATCAGGGGAAGGTTTGGTTATCTAAAAACAGTAGTCTATCATTGATCTACTTAAAAAAAAAAGAAAAGGGCAGCTGGTTAGCCCGGTCAGTTGGAAGGTGGTCGGTTCAATCTCCAAGCTGAACACAAGGGTGAAGAGTCCTTAGGCAAGGCAGCAATCCATCTCATTTTGCACCAAATGTGTGCTAAATAAAACTAGTCACGTTTTCATTATACTTTCTTGCAAAAGAAAAGCTATAAATGTAATGCTCCAGGGTCAGTGTTTCCATCGAGTGGTGTTTTTCTCTGCAAGAGCTTAATTCTTCTAGTTCTCTCTGCATCTGTATAACTCTCCATATCTCATCCTACGAGAATTCTCTTCAAAACAACAAAAAAGAAGACCTCAACTTTGAAGAAGATGGACAATATATATACATATTTATATATATATATATACATACACACACATACATACATAGCAATAATACATAATGATTAAATACTGTTTTAACACAACTAGATTAATGAGGCCAAAAAAAACCAAACATGGAAACTTGATTTTTGATGATTTTAGATTGATCAGCTACGTCACATTCAGCGCTGCCAAAGACACGGAAATTCACAAAAAAATGCATCTGGGAAAACCTTTTAATGCCAGGTCTGAACACATTGGCTAAGCACTGGCCACTTGTGGTCAAATTCCTTAGGATGCAATTTAATGCAAGTTTTGAACCCGGCTTTTGTTTCACTGCATACACCGACCCATTAAGTGGTGTTAAATCAAGCTTCAAAGGTTGTCAATGTCTCGCCATTTTATTGTATATGAAATAAAAGCTTTCCAACTAGTAAGTGAAACACAAGTGCACAAGTATCACATAAACATAGTGGAAAATTTCTGATATAATATAGTAGTAAAAAAAATCAATACTGTACTGTGAATTTTTGATGGAATCAATGAGAAATTACATTTGCAATTTCAAATTAATTGTACAGAGTTTTATTTTAGACAGTTGAGAGACAGCTGAAAAACACTAGGTCTTTTCTGTGATTATGAGCCTTTCCTCTGGAAATTGATGATGTCCATTTCCTCAAGATAACTAAATACAGCTTCATATCTCATGCAGCAAAGAGGAAAGAGTCTTGAGATGGAGAACGTGTCGCCTCAACACTGATGATAAACTACAGAGTCAAAAAGGCAAGAACTTGTTTGCATAATTGCTCATTATCGACATCAAACTTGTGAAAATTTATTCTCATCTAATCTGCAGATGCCTTGCTCTTTGAGTCGGTGCAATTTATCTTCTCTCAGACCAATGCAGCAAATTCAAACAGCATCTCCAGAGGTTCCCAAAAACAGTTTTGACAAATGGGGTAACTGACTAACTCAAATAAACATAGTCAGAAAACAAAAGTAAAGTGTACAAGTAAATCATAACAGCATCTTGCCAACTTCTGAGCACCACATTTCAAAGTTTCAAGAAGATTTACAGGCTTTACAATTGAAGCAATTAAATTCTTCATCATCTTATTATTTTGTATTCTGAACAGTGTCTTCATGTTAAAGAAAACTCCAAGAACAGCAATTATCTCCAGACTGTTGAAAACTGTATTCTTTTACTATTTGACCAAGCAAAGAGAATTAAGATTTGAGTGAAATGAGTCAAAAGATGAAGACCACGATGACAAAACATTGTATGACAAATCTACTGCAGAGATTTTCTCCGGTCCCGTGAAGAACTACTGGGGAATGATCTACAACTGCGGTGGCAGTTCTGACAGGAGACGAGATGCCGCACTCTGACAAAAAAGCAAGAGTAAACCCGAGGGAAAAGGAAGAGGTTTTTGAGGTTTAGTTATGCTGGTTTGGTCTTTTGTTCTGTTGAAGCGTTTGTGTTTGCAGCCCCGGGGGCTGACTGGACAGCAGCCTGCTCTACTGTCTGGGCCGCGCTCCAGACTGGTGGTGGATGTGGATGCCTCGGCTTTAGGCCTTAACCCCGTGGTTGAACCCGGGCCCTGCAGCTGCTCATTACTGCGCTGTGGAAGTCTGGGATTGCTTTACGAGTCCTGGAAAGTCAGGAGGGATTTTCTGCCCACTACAAGTGAAGCAATCCAGTTACATTAGTGAGACTGGGGACACGTTGGTTCACGCAGGCTAATCCAAAAATCAAAATGATCTTGAAAAATGATAACCAGATGTCAAAGGCACGTAGTCTTGTCATAAAGTTTTGTAAGGAGCAAAGCAAAGGAGGTTATGCAGCACATGTACGTCTGAGAATTAGCTATATGTCTATCTTTGTTACACAATATACAGCTGTATTAAAGGTCCTATATTATCCAATTCTGATCCCCACACATCCATAGAGTTCTTTTACTGTGAGACTGTGCAACTTAAATCCTCTATTTTTCTGGGTCCTCTGTGAGTACCATGTCTGGCCTCTGCCTCCCCCTGCTCCCGCTCACTTTGCTGGTATTGCTTACCTTCCTAACCCAATCAGATGTGTTACTTCCAGTCAGGTGCCACGGCAACGGAGACAATTGGAGGATGTTTCATTTTGAACTGGATCATATTTAAAGGAGCTCAGGAAAAAATAGAAAATGCTGGGCTGATCTGTGCTTGGAGTTTAGAAGACCAGTCTCCATATCCAAATCCTAGTTTACCTGACCTGAAAGTCATTTTGAAAAATAAAAAATTAAAATAATGTAGGTTCCTGGTGAACCAGCTTTTTCAAAACTTTTCTATGCAGTTAAATCAATCTGTGTGTTCAATCAATCAAACTGTGTGTTCAGAGGCTGCCTTTAATCAGACTTCAGCATGATGAATGTTGAATTAAATCATAAAATTATGAAATTGTGATGGAAAAACTCCTCTATTTCACCTCAGTTCCTTATTTTAGTTCACCAACTCTGCTGCTGAATGCACTTCTGAAGCTGGCGTAAATCATTAGCCAGCCGCTCTGGCGAACAGGTTCTTCACCTCGCCGACTCTTTCACTCCAGCCATCCCTGCTTCTTATCACCAACCACTTGACAAATTCAAATGAGCAAACTCAGTCACTGCATTTTCCTTTCCCGACCTTCAATCACAGCAGCTTATCACCAAACTCTTCAATCATCTCTTCCTGCTGCACAATGAGCAAAACAGAAAATGATGAAAGGGAAGGGCCTGAAAGGTCCTGGCAAGAAGATCTGTTTGAATAAATGACATCAGTCAAAATATATACATACAGACACACACACACACACAAACATATAATATATATATATATATATATACACACACACACACACACACACACACACACACACAGAATTACAAGGAATTACAGGTATTAATTGATTTAGATATTGATTGACTGATTTAAAATCGATTAAAATTTAATAAAATGGATTTAAATTTCCAAAATTTTCATATTGTTGGATCTTGCAACATACAACAAAAAAAACTATCACTGTGTGAACTTAGATTTTATATGAAAAAAAGTTATGATTATTTAAAGTCTCCTCTAGAGAGCACTAAATAAAGCCTCTTATGGGCTCCTTATATCTGTATATAATACGTGATACGCCCCCTGGTGTTTATGCAAGGAGGTGCAGTTCTAAATAGTTCAAGTCGTTCAAGTCGCTTAGTTCAAGTCGTCACTAAGCAGAAATAATGTTGACGATATCCTATGCTTGTAGCCAGTAGAGTTTTACTATATAGTCAAAGAACTGATTGGAGTTTGCTTTTCCAAGGAAATAGCTAACTAGCTATGATACTGTGCATAACTTTCCTCTGAAATCTGTCAAAAAAAAAAAAAAAAAAAGTCAAAATTTTTCAGAGTTTGGCAACTATATCAGAAATCACAGAGGTTCCCTTAGGACTGAAGGGATTTTCAGACATACTTTTACTCTGAACAATGAGTCACCCATGGCTATGCTAATATGCTAATGTTCCTGAATTAAAATGTGTTGGTTTTTGGTTACTTTAGGTCAATTAGCGCTTAGAAGGAGGCCAGGCTCTGAAGTTTGTATGAGGAGCCTTTTGAAAACATCCATCAAGGCTGCTAAGTTAACCTTTGGGTGAAATGTCACAAGCTGCACAACATTCATTCATTCTCTATGCCTATTTAATCCTAACCAGGCTCACGGAGGTCTGCTGGAGCTTATCCCAGCTCACTACAGGTGAAAGGCAGGAGTACAGTCTGAATAGGTTGCCAAACAATCACACAACATATTTCATTTTCGAGACACTAAAGAAAAATATTCGTATTTCTGAAACATGATGTAACTTGCATTTGTATATGTGTATCAGAACAAGCTAGCTAACTAACTTGCTAACAAAGAGCTAACTAATGAATATAACCTGTTAAATATGAGCCAGATTGAGACTGGGTCTATCATAAAAAGACCCTGCATGGTTCTAGTTTTGCTCAGAAGGCACAACATAGCTGTACAGTCATTTCAGCCTTTAAATTCTAGTTTTCAGCAAAGCACATTGTCCTTGCTGCTTCCCTGTCCTTTGTTGCCAGAAAACCGCCGCTGCCACTTTGTCGGTTTTCCTGCACAATGTAGTCCTTCACACCGGAGAGAATAATTGCATGCAAGCTCCCACATGGAACGAATAAGAAAGAGACTGAATTTGTTCCTCTTTTTCAGTACATCACAGTCAGACAACAGTGAGACAATGTGCCTTTCAACCCCACTCTGCTGCTCCTCTATTGCTGAGAAAACACCTGTGTCCACAACACGCGTTTTTGTTAAGTCCTCCATGTTATAGGTAGCAATTTGGAGAGCTTGTAACTTCAGTCGGTGTTTGAAGTCAGGAGAATAAAAGTGTGTACTGGTCATGAGGGCTAAGAAGGCGGTCTCACAGAATGAGAGAGGAAAATAATCAATCACAGTCAAGTTCACAATAACAGTTTCATATAAGGTGCAACATGTATGTGTGTTCTCTGTCAAGCCTGTTATGACACACATACGTGTACAGCTTTGGGTTTTCAAGCAAGACCTTGATGTGATCATATTTAAAGAAAAGCTGTAATCCGTCGACAAAAGCCACCTAAAGACGGATAAAACCCTGAATAAAACATAAAAGGTAAAAGAAAATCTAAGGTCATATCAATGTTGCTCCTGAAAGGATTTAAAGTGTTAAATTATCTCACTGAAAGCGTGATATATCCCTTTGTTTTTCATGACAACTCAGGCAATCAATCAGTGATCTAGAGCTCTTCACAGGAGCCAATCACAATCATTGTCCCACCTCCGACAGCAGCGAATCCACACGACTGAGCCTCAAAGATCATTTCTCCAGAATGGGAGGATTTGTGTTTCCACAAGACTTCACGGAGGACTGTTTTAATAGCAAGACCCATTATACTCCTGGATTTGGAGAAAGACTAAAGTCCAAACCACAAGTGATGAGTAAACTATCGCTTTGGGAACATGGCTGCCGAGTCTCACTCGTTCACACTCAATTTCACAAGAAAACATAAATCAGTTTATTCTGATAAGTCTCATGACAAAAAAACACCAGTTTCGCTGTCAAGGCCACCTACGTACCTTGTAGTCAAAAGAAGTTTTACAACATCAGCTTTCCTTTTCTTGGCTTATTTAGACATTTTCCGACTGAGTTGGTGTTTTAGCACACTTTTGACACCTACACCTTTTACCACCAGCTTACACAAAAAAAATACAAATACAGACAAATTAAATATGCATAATAGTAGTTAATGAGTATATTTTTACCCAAGAGAGACATCCAGCTGTAATCTTTGTTATCACAGTTTGTTGTGCTTTCTACTTCGATATTCTGAATCCAATTCTGGCTCAAACACATGTGGAAGGATTTAAGGTGTTGATATCATTTACAGGTAATGTTAAAAATAATGTGTTTCTGATGTGTAAAACGCAGGTATGTTCATTGGCTATTAGTTATGCCCACCAGCAACCCTTCAGGAATTCGACCAATCCGAAAACACTGCATGTTTTCATACAGAATCTAAGCTTGTATTTCTCGGTGTGTCAGTCTGAAAAAACAACACAATTTTGGACTCATATTGAATGCAAAATTACTCGGGAGGGACTAAAGATCAAAGCTAAACAATATATCCACTATACAGCTGATTAAAATGTTTTGTCAAATGTACAGTTGCATGTTTTTCCTAAAAGCAGCTTGAATCCTAATTATTTTCTCCAGGGAAAGATATCAAACACTGTACATCTCCTAGCCATACACATTTACTTTCTCTCCCGTGACATGTGTCTGGTACATATCTCATTCATTCAAATGGTACAGGATGTATTGAAGTAAACTTTAGTGGGGAGGGTGGGGGTGGCATTACGGTGACTCATATAGGAGCACCACAGAGAACCAAGATAACTGGCACCTAAGGTCACTTCAGTGTCCGTTGGTACTCCCACCTAGAAATGAAAGTCTAATACAGAGGAACCAGACTTATTCTTTTTTTTAATTCAAAGAATTAGCTCAATCTCTTCAGAATCTTGAAAAACATGGTCACATGTTTTTATCCTTATCATAAATTGTAGTTTCCAATGTCAGCGTTCCAGGATTCGGAGGAAGCAGGATTCTGATAATTCCCCGAGAGCATGTAAAAACTAATGGGTGACATCAGGACTGTGGACTTATCTTACGGCTGGATATGCTGTGTTGTTGTAACAGGACAAGGCCGCTGATGCACTGACATGTGTCGACACAGACATGAAACATGAGTGGAGGGAGGAATTCAAGAAATGTCCCAAAGTCAACAGAGGCGCAAATACTCAACGAAATCGCCCCCTTGTGTTTCATCGTTAACTCAAGCAGTTACTTATTCCAGGAACATAATCAAAGACTGCAGGTCATTCGTCAGTGCTCCACCATCCACTGAAGTGGTTAATAATGAAGCAGGCAGGTGACTCACTACTCTTGTTGTGACTGGTCATGGCGAGTTTTTGAACCACAGATGTTGAGGTCAGGGGAAGAATCTGAGGAAAGGGGTCAAAGAGTAGGATTGTGGGAAGCCTGAAGATAACCAAAGTGGCGTGGAAGCTCTGAAGATAATGAGCATATCCTGCTTTTCACACTCAGGTGACTCTGTATAGTTTGAAAATTGAGAAGGTGGTGGTGCTGCCAATTGGCAAAAGAAACAATACCTACAAGGCAGAAGGTGAATAGGGAGGACAAACTGTAGCCAAGTTTCCATTACATTTATTTGCAAAAGAAAATCGAAACTCTGAATTTGGGATAAAGGAACTGCTGCAGGAGGTCGGTGTTTCCATTTAATGTTTCATTTTTAAAATAAACATAACTCTTCGCATATCTTGTCCTGCAAGACTTCAACTCAAAACAAAAATGTAAATTTTAACATACAATAAACAAAAACTTATTTAGTCTTATTGTGATTGCTGCTATTACCGTGGAGAAAATAGCAGATGATGAAGGCAGTGGAGGATCATTCAAATGATTATTCAAAGGCAAAACTCTTCTGTTATGCATAATGATTAAGTAGTTTTATGGCACAACTAAATCATATTAATCAGGCCAAAAACAGATGGAAACTAGATTTTGATGACTTTAGATTGACTGGTTACATCACATCCAGCAGTGCTAGAGACGTGGAAATTCACAAAACGTGTTTCCTTTACACTTTTGGAGTATAGTGGATTATTGAATCGCCTGAAAAACCACCTCCTGGAAGCATAAAAGATTTATTGGATATTTGGGGCGGGGGGTTTCAAAGTAGTGCCATTTCTATTACAGGATTGCTTTTCAAATATCTAGGTTTGTGCAAATCTAGCAGTAATGGAAACATGGCTAGTGCTCACATCAAGGTCTTTAATGCACAATCTGAGGTATCGCAATCAGAGAAATGACTTGCTTATATGGCTTCATGCTCCCTTGAACTCATTTAGCATTATTTGAACAATTATATGACATTGTAAGATGGAAACATTTTGCTAGTAAGCTCTGACATTGCAAACATTTTACTCATCATATCAGCAATTGGCTTGACAGCGATGCATCTGGGGAACCACGGCTATGAATTTGTTAAAAAACAGAGAAGAAAAACAGGAAAACACTAGATCCAAAAAAGAAGCATTAAAGCCAGCCAGCCCAGCAAAACCACTTCTGACCACATGGTCGCAGTGTATCACGACAAAGTTTATGAATCAGCTTAAGGCACAATGTCGTGAGCCTCCAGAAGGGCAAAGTGTCACAAAAAGATGTGCCGGACCGTTCCAACTTATTATCAAAGTATTGTCAATAACTCTTTTGTCTATGCAACAGGTTTAAATCCCCCATGTGGTCAGAAGTGGTACTGCTTCACAGAGTGAAATTATTTTCAAAAACCCCTGGATGAAAGAAGACAAACTGTTGAAGTTAGCAGAACTGTTCTTCAGAAGTTAACAGAATAAACAGCATAATCCATTTATCATGATTTGCTTTTGTAAAGATACTGATTTAATAACTTAGATCAGTGAATGCAACTTTTGTCCCACTGGACTTCTCTTCAGCAATGTCACTGCATCCCCAGATCTAAGCTCAAATTATTATTTCAGTATGACACTGATGTTCTGCTTACAAATAGAAACAAACTATTCTATTAATATTCTACAGAGCCTCCAGCCTTCTCCTGGTTTTATCCTTGAGAGTTTTATGACTTGTGGAGAGTATTCTTTGTAAGTGGATTGTCAGAGCCTGTGTTTACTGTGTGCCAGCAGTAGCCTTGCCACTTACTCTCTTCTAACTCTCTGCTATGTGCTTAATGTTCACTTGGGCTCATCCCCAACTCTGTCCCTCCAGTTCCCACTCCCCTCTTACTTGGCCCCACTCTCTCAGTCTCAGCACAATAAAGTGCCCCTGTCAGCGATGGGCATTTCATTACCTCAATGCCAATTCCTTAGCAACGAGGCAGGTACTAGAGCTGCTAGTCACAAACTTGAAACAGAATGTTAATGAGAAGGCTCAAGCTTGAGCCTCAGCCATCATTCAGCACAAACATGTGCATGCCAGTAAGTAAAAAGTTTAGTTATAAGTCTCTAAAAATGCCAGTATAGTTGCACACATGCACTTGCTGGGCCTCCTTACCACATTTACCAAGCCTATGACACACAAGACTTAATGACAGTCTCAACAATTGTATTTGTTTTATATTTTCTACCACTATGGCAGCCTTTTATTTTTTAGTTACTTTCAGTGACAATACTACCTCATTATCTGACCAGATAAAGAAATCCCTGCCTTCATTTGACATTGTCCTTCAGAGTTATTTCCTGCAGCTACCAGCCTAAAGGTACTCTCCTAACAGCAGAGTAAACACTATGTGGACATAGGAGGTCTTGTGTCTGGCAGTGATGCGGAGGTTGGGATATTTCCAACCCAAACTTGCTTGAAATCAAAACTAACTGGACAGTGACCCCAAAAGAAGAAACTGTTCCCCAACACCATCCATCATTCATGCTTTCTTGGTTCATGTTCGTTTGTGCAGACATCAGTCTGAGTTTAATAGCATGTAAAAACTGAGAAAAAAAGGGGATAAAAATGAAAACAAAATGGAGTCCTCTATCACAAGACAGCTCAACCGAAATGTTCACATGCCTTGGTGAAATTCAGAAATGGCTGCAAAGAGAGTTATAAAGGAGTACTGTGAATTATGTTGGACACAACGCAAAGTAATTTTACCATTATTATATGCTAGTCTGCTATGTCAATATTTATCAATGAATTCTCAGAGCAGCTGGAGCTTTTTTTCCTTGATTCTTGAATAACTCTTACATCCAGAGCGCTTCCTTGGGCCAAACTGGTGTTCAGTCTATTTGAACTGGATGGAATTCTGAACAGAAGAAAAAGAAGTCCAGCTGCCTCTGATTCAAGCCTTCGAGAACTTCTTTCAGTAGATCTGAAAAAGAACCAAACTTGTCCCGCTCCGTTAGTCAGGTTATACTTGCTCTAAATTTGACTTATGTCTGCAGGACTCGACTTTATTTGTGATTACAGATGTCCCAACTTACTTAAGGCAAGTCAAGCAGCTCCAAAAAGTATCTTGTTTTTTTTTGTTTTTTTTATGGAAGGTGAATCAATAAGTCTAAGTAGTGCACACAAATAATAATAGTCTTTCTGGGACTCTGCCAGTGGTGCTGTGCCTGTTCCTTTGTCCTATAAATGTCATCGTAACTTGATTTAACATGACTGATTGCGACACATTCAAAGTCTGTGGAACAACAGATTCCTTAAGTGCATCTGTGTGGCCAGTAAGAACTCGAGATAAACCTATAAACTTTATCTATATAAACTTCTGAAAACCTTTCATAACATATTCATGCAATGTTTTTTATCTTATCTATTTTACAAACATAATTATTTACTTCTAAAAACATGAAAAGTTATGCCTATATAAATTTGTTGCTTTGTTCAACATTTTTTGTATTATGCATGTCCACATGGGTGGGCAGAATGGATTTAACCTAGACAGCAGGCACATTTGGGCCTAATCTGGGCTACTTTTAGCACTGTTTGTACTCCCAAACACTAAATAAGCCAGACACATCCCTAAATTCACAAACTGGACCAAACATGGGTTCCTATATGGGTTATTTGTGCCAGATGTAGCCAGAGTTGCATAAGGATGTTTAGAAATGTAATTCAGCAAGTGTTATGAGGGCCAGGAGTGGTCCACAGACCCGGAAAGGATGAAGAATTGGGCTATGTTTGCTGGATAAGCATCCATGTTAACCATGTTAAGCAGTTAAACTTACTTTGAGTCAATGTTGTCAGTCAAAACTAAATGTGGGTCAAAGATATACAGTAATGAGCAAAGTTTGGGTCAAACAATATTCGCTCTGTGGGAAGTTTTCAAAAGCAAAACAAATGATAATTTAAATACCATTCTTTCTTGGACGCAATGTATTGAATTGATGTGGGATGACTCCCTGATGTCCATCAAAGTGCAACTAAATCATCAAACATCAGAAGTATGCCAGAAAACTACTTTGGAAAACTTTGTCCAATGTAGTAAAAGTTATATATGAAAGGATTAGTGAGACAACATTTCCATTCAGCTCTAAAACTGGTTTATCTGGGCTTAGACATTTGTTTCATCAAGAATCCACTTTGTTAAACTGTATTAAAACAAGACGGTAAATCTCAACCAGCTTCAGGATTTCTGTGCTGCAACTGAACACTGACCTTTGACATTTATCCAGAGGGGAGTGGGGACACCAAGAGAGGAAAAAAATCTTTTAAAATTGTTTGTAAAGTGCAACAATCTCATATTAATCGGGTTTTTATTTTTACAGAGGACTAGATTTATATGTAGTGGGATAAAATGTTCGACCCTCAATAAGTTCCTCAGAATTTTCTGTGCAGACATCCAACGGCAACTCCCATCCCCCCAGCTGGCGCTGGTGGTAACGGCCATCGTCAGGTAAAATGACCCTTAATGCCTCCTGAATAGAGCAGCTAACTTTACGTAGATGAGTCATTAGGGAGACAAAAGGGCCGGCTAAACAGCAGGAATACAATCCCTTCCCCCAAAATGAGGAAAGGACTCCAAACCTGGCCTCGTCCCTGCCTCAAACACTTGTCTCACCATGATTCTCATCACAATTTAGTCTTGTGTGAGCAACAGAGTAGAACTAGACAGTCATAGGGGATAAATCTGGAATGGAAAAAATGATCTGGGATGTTTGCATTTGGCCCTTGTTCAGCTGAAGCGATTTTTAATGACTGGACGTGTGCTGAAGCCGATAATAGTCCTTCTCAAACAACCACCACTGCCGCCTGGGAGAGGCTGACACTCATCACATCAAGTATGCTAACGATGTTTGCAGATGAATCGGAGGCCGGGAGAGTACTGAGGAAGAAGACTCTTTGTAAAGGAGGGGGAGCAGAAGCTGAGTTTGTGTGCATTTCCCATTGACATGCTTTACATGTACATAGAGCAGTGCATATGCGAGCACACAAAGACTCCTGTCTCTCTTGACCATCCTCAAATGTTGAATAAACTTGTGGACATCAAAGTGGGTTAGTGTTTGTGCATGCAAGCATTTACAGCTCTGCAGAGTGACCAGAGGAAAACTTCCACACACTCACAGGCCCACAGCAATGCAGAAAAGCATGCCTGGAAACAGCAAATATCCAGAGTTACAAAACAGGCGAGTCCTCTTTTCTTCTTGTTTTTTCTTTTCCCCCCGAGGCTGAGACAAGTGAGTGCAAAGATGTTCTTACAAGGAAATGTCATGCTTCCTGCTTCCAAAAAAAAAGAAAAAGAGCTTTTCATGTGTTTTAATCTTGTGTCAACTTTTAAAACTCATACAAGGAGGTGAATTTCCACAAACAAATTGCAGAGAAACAGAGCACTTCTGAATCAAAAGCCACAAATGTTTGAACTACAACGACTCCCTAATTAGACAACTTTTGTTTTAAAAAGATGTTTTAAAATAAAACCAATCTGCTTCCACATTAGAATTAACCCTTAACACCTGGGTTACTTGGTTTATGATGTCAGTTTTTCCTTTGGTTGATGCCTCGGGCACAGGTTTACCAAAATAAAAATAGTTCAAAACTTAAATGGTTTATAAAAAAAACACCTTTTTCCAGGTCGCATGTCTGTCATGTCCGGGGTTGAGTTACGCCACTACGCAGGCCAACATTAGGAAAGCAGAAGAAAAAGAAGCAGCTCGGGCTCAGGCTGTAACATCTGAAAGATTCACAGAGAGCAATTTCACCTCATTCACAGTCAATAATCTGGAGAGAAGAGAAGCTGTCTCCCTAACCCGAAATGGGCAAGATGAAGTCTTCGTGGACAGCCGCATGTGTGTGGGTCTTCCACAGATCTGAAGCAGGACAGACGGCTTTTATCAGATCTAAGCAATTATGTTCACTCAACCACAAGTCACGAAAAAAGAAAGAGAAATGAAAAAAAAATTAAAGGGTCAGAAGTGTGCTGACCATCTTTCGAAACCCTCTTTACGCTTTGATGAGCATCCTGTAACAATACCTTGAGTTTCCAGAGCTGCTGTGGTACCTTCTCCTTAATCCTTCTTTTCTTCTCTGAACTTTAATTTGTTCCCCAAAGTCTAGCGAACAACTGGGCTTCAATGTGTTTTATCAACCCTGCCCCCAACTAAAGATGATTTTGTCGCCCCTCTTCTCAAAAGCGAAAGAAATGGGAGAGTGGCATACGTGGTATTCGAAGTCTGGAGTAGGTATGTATGAGCACAGAGCTCAGATTCAGAGCTTTGATAATCAGCCATGATAGAAGATAGGTGGTTGGGAGGGGAGGCTTTTAAAGAGACAAGAAGTCAGTAACAAAAGCTACCCCCCAACCCCACCAGAAGCTGGCCTCTGAGCCTTTGTCAACCCTGATCTAAAAAGGAGAAGCTCCGGCAGCGGCTTCAGGGTTATCATTTACAATTTGCTCCATCGCCAAGTCCGTGTTTCTCAGTCCTTCCTCAACACCAGCAGATCCAATAATTAAGCCCCCGGACCCTCAACTCACCACCTGAACTCAATTTCGCTTTCAGTGCTTGATAAATGAATCTGAACCTGATAACAGTTTCGTCTCGAAGTTTAGTGTTGATGGAAAAACTTCTACATTTCAATTCTTAATAATTCAGCCGACTGGCGGCAGAGAGAGGAGCGAAATTAAAAAGCTTGCTCTCAAGAGGCTTCATACCCTGCCCCGGTGCTGGAGAGGGGGAAAAAAAAGGCCGCCGGTCGCCTTCATCAGCGTACGTATGCAAATTACACAAAACGATTTGAATGTGTACACGGAGGCACACAAGGATTGCGGTAACACACTGAACACACTTTTTGGCTCCAGTGCTATCTGCACATCTCCATCATAAAAGCTGAAATTGAAAAAGGGAACTCTTGGGAAAGAACTTCTGAATAAACTTCACACTCTATGGGAAATTTGCAGAGGTGGGTGGTGAAGCATCACTCTTTATCAGGGCTGCCGGTGCTTCATCTCCAACCAGCCAGGTGATTTGCATGGTGGATCTCATTTCAGTTTCTGGAGAGTGACTGCCGGGCTAAAGCAAGCAAATCCAAAACACATCATCTGTGACTGACAGCAGGTAAGCCACTGTCTATAGAGCTTTAAGAAGAACACCTCCTTGCCCACACAGGAAGCTCCTATGACTTGTTGTTGGTCACTTCCGCCAATTTATTATTATTTTTAATGAATGTCCAACACTGATTATGTATTAGTTAAGTGTCAGTATAATTAAATACGGTCTGTGCTTGCACTGGAAAGTCTATTTATCTCCATTGCGTTTAATTAACAGCACTGAACCTGCTGGAACAATCTCTGTTCTTTTGCAAATGATTTGATTTATGTAGATCCAGTAAGTTCCCAGCGCCCTAGATTAAAAACCAGACCACAATATTCCAAGAGTTTTTGATTGAACCATACATAAATAACAGTAACAATTCTTAGAGGAGCAAATGAAATGTAATAATTCACTCTCCGTCCTGCAGGGAAAACCTTTTCAACACATTGTCTGAACAAGTTTAATTCCAAAGCCAAATAAAGCAAAGAGAAAGCCAAATCTGTAATCATAGTGGTCTGAATGGTCAAATAGTGGTTTCTACTTTATGGGACATTTGTTTTAGACTTCTGCTCTAATTTGCTCAGTTGCTCCTGAGTATTAAATCAGCTACACAAGACCAGCATTAGCTGTGAAAACCATCTGTAGCTGAGCTGATGATACATTTTTGGACTGGTCCAATATCCCCATTATGTAATGACTGATGTCATTTATAATGACCGCAAAAAGTATGTAAAAGTTACAATAACAGGGGGGGAAATAATGCAGTCATTATTGATTAACTTGGCAGAAATGTGAAGTCATTTAACTAATTTTCTCAGCTGTGATGCTTGACTTTTACCCCTATGCCACTTCTCAACCAACTTGAACCTGGTGCTGAAACGGTGCTAGAGCCAGTTCAGAGTTGTTTCAGCTTTGAAATGTTTGGAAAACTCATTGACTTTTCCACATATCAGAACCACAACATTTATCACCTCCAAAGTCATTAAATCTCCCCCAGGAACCACCACTCACTGAGGACACAGATCACCATGTTTATCTGATTTTACCTGAAAACCGCTGTCTAAATATTGCCATTCTGCATGTATAAAGATGTCATAAGCAACATTTGGTGTTTGTGAACGCTAAATGTTGCTGATCGGTATTTATGAACGCCACTACAAACATTCAACAGTCCAGCCAAAACACCAGCACAAAAACATACCAGTGCTGGCAGAGTGTCATGTTTCCATGACGACTGGCCTGAAGCAAAGAGCAGAAAAGCATGGCAAATGAAAATGAAGCGTGATTATGCCTGGAAGTGTTACTTTGTTTTGTCATTTTTGTTTATGTGGTCCTTCACAACCCCACAAAGCAATAGCCAGCTGTCTATGGAAGCCTTTGAGGCTCAAACATGTTGGGGTTGACAGTAGTTGGATCAGATCCAAGGCTTCAACGCTTTCACACTACAAACGGACCACACCTGAGTTTGCTGATACCTTTACTGAGACCACCTCGTCAAAGAGGTCTTGGTATGACCATTTTGGTGCTTATTTCTGCTTAAAACAGCAATATTTAATACCACTTCAAGCAGCATTTAGGACAAATGTTCGCAAACATTAGCTGTTGTTTTTAAACCATTCAAATTTGTTTTTTACAGTGATGACTGTGGTGCAGTGGGCGCAGTTGGTTCCCTCCACCTGGAAGGTCACTGGTTCAATCACTGGTCTTGTCATATTCAACAGCGTCCCTGTGCAGGTCAGTGAACCCCACATGGGCCCCAATCCTTCAGCCAGTCATTTGTGCTGGTTCTAAGCTTGGATTAATTGGGAAAGTTGCATCACAAAGTTCTGGTTCTATGTTTGGCCCCACATCAGAATCTGCACAAATGACTTTGGTGGAAAAGGCCCAACAGTGATGAATGTGTGTAGTCATTGTAGTATGAACCCACTGTTGGATCAAACTATAACATCAAGTCATTCCTAATTACATCAAGCAGCTTTTTCTGCATTAGGTTCTGAATGTTTAGCTTGTGTTTTGTGTAAAATACTCTAAATATAGCATCTGAGCAGGCCATTTGATGGACTGGGCACCTCTGCAGGATGTTCTCCACCTCTCACCTGATGACAGCTGGGATAGACTCCAGCCCCCGGTGACCCTAAACAAGATGAAGTACAGAAAATGGGTGGGTGGATATAAAATTTTCTCCTTGTACTAGTACTGATATTGGTTCAATTTTGAACGCTTCCATCTCTATTACTGACCCTTGACAGCTATCTTGGCCTCACAGACAGCATGCAGGGACCCAGCAGAAGACCTGTAATCAAAGAAAAGTGGCTTACAACCTCACCTCAAAGCCCAATGCCAAGCTAAAACTTCCAGGACTATCAGTAAACCCAGAAACAGCAACCACTGATCCTTTTCCAGGAAAAAGGAGCAACAACCCCCTAAAATCTCAAAGTAAAACAATCATAAACTGTTCGTACATGATTGACTGAAAGAGGAGGATGTCAAATTATTACCATGACAATATGTTTCTCACAAAAGAAACACATGATGATGTGTCACATCCTTTGCTCAATATCAATACTGACAATACCCTCCCTCAACTTCCACTTATCAAAGCTTGAGTCGCAGCTTAATCAAAGAGGCCCATACTTTTAGAATTAGAATAATCTTTATTTGTCAGTATATATCTCACAAAACACGCCAAAATTTGTCCTCTACTTTTAACCCATCACTAGTTACGCTAGGAGCAGTGAGCTGCTGCAGCACCTGGGAGCAGTTGGGGGTCAAGGGCCTTGCTCAGGGGCCCACAGTGGCTCACCTCTGTTACCAACCCGGGGATTGAACCTGGGTCCTCCACATCCAAACCCACCTCTGTAACCACTGCCAGATGTATGCCAAAGCATTCCCAAGCCAGCTAAGAGATGTAACCTCTCCAGAGTGCCTATGGATCCTTCACCAAGAAGATGCCCGTAACATTTCCCTAAAGAGAAGCAACCTAACGAGATACCCATGCCACCTCAATGCTTAATCATGATGTGGCAAAGCAGTGACCACTCAAGTCTGTCCCTCACCCCATCTCTAAGAGCAAGAAACTCATTTCAGCCGGTTGCATCTGCAGTCTCATTCTTACGGTCACTACCCACAGTTGGTAAATTAATATAGGAAAGTAGACAGATCAGCTCTCTCGTTACCACAGCAAACCAATACAGAGTTCACAATATTGCAGATGCTGCACTGATCCGTGTTTTTTGGCAAAACTTTAAGACTTGAATTGTAAGTGCACTCTAGCAGTGCTCTCATTTATTCATCTACCTATGCAGAATGGCTTGAAAGAGCTATTATATTGCTAAGTCGGTTTTATTTTGTAGCAGTTAGTCAAATTTGAGATGCTTTATGCTGGTAAATGAGCACCCTGCTTTATGAAGGACCATTCTGCCAAACAGGATCAATATGTGAATTGTATTTTCTGAATATGGTACAGGAACTGATGCCAAATGAAGGTCATGCTTTATTACATAATGTCAGATCTGCACAATCCCATTTAGAAATTATGGATAGATAGCACAACATTCGGCAGACTGTGCCTTCAAAAGCATACTTAAAGTTAATATTATCCTGTGTGTGTGTGTGCGCATATGGGTGTGTGTTGAGTTCATTATCAAGAGGGCCGAGTTATCTCAAGCACAGATGAAGTCCAGAAGCATTCAGTTTAGTCTACTGTCAAAGTGGCTCCCTCTTCATCCTTTATGTCCCATCTTCCAATAAACACAATAAAGGAGGAGGGATGGGGCCTCCTGGCAAAGGCACAGAAGCAGAGAGGAGGACAAAAAGAAGGAAAATGAGGTTCAAGGAAGGGAAAACAGACGGAAAAGAGGAGAGAAATTGCCCCTTAACTCATACCATTGTCTGGATGTAAATTTGAGCTGATCAAGATTCAGCTGGCATCCCAGCCAGCAGAAGTTCAATCTGCAGAAGCTGAACACAGCCAAACTGAGAAGGACATAGACTGAGAGCAACAGTGTGTTTAAGAGTGACTCCTACACAGACAGACATGCAGAAACACACATGGTCACAGGAAGAGTGACCAGCTGGAGTAGAAGCAGCAAATGCACCACTCAAGAACTCATAATACAAGAGGAAAGAAAGGTGATGGATGCACTTAAGAGAACACCCACTCACATGTACAAACATTCGACTTTTAAAGAGTGCTGCTCAGATTTGTTCTGAATTACTTTCTTTGAAGTCAGTTTCAAAATAAAAATAATTCTAAAGAATTCCATGAACAGAGAAAAAATATGGTTTCTGATGCATAAAAGTGTTACAAGCTAAGTGGAGGTAAATCTGTAATCAACTGTGTGCAGGAATAACTGAAAATAACGTGCAGTTGTAACTCCAGCAGAGAACATGTCGAAGGGTCTCTTTGGGTGGTGCAAAGCAGTCTGACCCCAGTTCCACCCCTCAGCCCTTAATCCACTCACACTCCCTTTGGCCTAAGGTAAAGGCTAACTGGAGGCTGACCTGTTGACTTTCACTCTTCCTTCGTTTAACTTTAATAGGATGTCTGGAGGCTGGATACAACTGCACTTTCCTGAACCCCGGCTCAGCCAGAATGAGGCCCTGGAAGTCAACAGGTGAAAAAGGACCCCAGGGAAATTCCAACTGGAAATTTGTTCTGTTTCTGATCGAGATCGACTCCGTGAGAACGAGGGAAAAGACAGATCTTCGTTGACAACTTGTACATTTCCCAAGGATATAATACTGCTGTTCAAAAAAAAAGTATTGTCCTAAATAACTCCCTGCTGAAAACATCTCAGCTCCACAAATGCATGAAATCCAGATAAAAGTCAACTTTTGACCCATGAAGACCATTTACACATTCACTCCATTCATCCAAAACAAAACAAGAGCTAATACTTGCAGACAGTACAAATACACACACACATATATATATAAATATATCTCACTTTTTTATGTACCAAACACACTGAGCTCACAAGCTGAAATATGTACCGTTCTTGGTAAAATAAACCTGCACTGATGAGCTCAGGTTAAATTGCTGTTACTGTCCGATGTGCAGACTAATTTCTGTGTGCCTTGTGAGCATCGTGTTTGGCCTCCCCTTTCCTTTGATGTTATAGTTTACCTTCAAAAACCAGTCAGAAACATTACTGCCAGTCAGATGTCACAGCAATAGAGACAATGTTTTTATTTTAAATAAATCTGATCTTTGAAGGCTGACAGATAAATGGTCTGGGTTCATCTGCGCTTAAAGTTTAGAGAACTAGTCCACAAATGCAAATTAAATAAATCACTGAAACACCTGGTGTGCCTGCTCTTTCAAAACTTTTATTTGTTACTTAATCAATCGTGCATTTATTTCACATCCTTAACCTTGCCAAAAGGTGGGTTATACATTGATTTGTGACAGATCAAGGATCCTGACAAAAGGGAAGTATGTGATACCCTGGGAGTAAGATCCGACTCTTAAAAAAATGATGGTTTTAGAAAGTCACTTGGTTTTATACTGACGGATTTTCATTCTTAGTCATTATACCAAGTTCAGTCTAATTTAGCTTAAACGCGGATATCAATTCTGTCTCATGAAATTGGTCTGATACCCTCCCTTTCACAACCAATCCCACCACTGCAGATAAAACATAGTTCAATACAACCAAGACGGCTGTAGAACTGTGAATAGCACATTGAATCAATAAGTTTTGACCGCAAAACCAAAAATAGTGTTCTTAGTCTGCTCCACATGATTTTGAATGTCTTTTGTTGATACTAGTCTGATTATCGCTCTGCCTATGACACATGCTTCATTACTTTGATTGGTTGAAAGTCCATCCAAGGCATCCAGAGAGTTTCTTCTGCGTCTCCTGGTCCTGGAAATCAAAGCCGTACCCAGAGGAACCTGACTAATTCTTTGTGTCAAAGAGGATAACAATTAGCGTGGCTGCCCAGGCTAAAGCTCAGAGAAGATGACAAAGATAATAGTCTTGAGAAAAGATTTGAATAAATTAGCTATTTCATTGTTTAACTAAAGCTATTATATCTTTATAAGTCTTTAAGAACAAACTTCAACATAGAGTCTAGAGTCTTCTTTCACCACTGACTCTCTTAAGCTTCACAAACCCATTCACTGATGTCAACCTTGCTCTGAACTTTAAGGACCATTTTTCAAGCTGGAAAAGACTAATATTTGGGTATCAGAGATCAAAGCTGTTTATAATTTAGAAAGAAGCACTGCACTCCAGAGGACCACTGTCAAACAGCTAGAAGCTTATAGCACCAGTGATACTCTTTTTCTGATATGTAACCCACATAAACTGTTGAAAATTAGAAATGAAACAAACTCAGTGCATCCATCCATCTCAGTCCTCACCTGTTTCTCAAAGAGCCCTCTCAAACATGCCTGCTCCGAGTGCACCTCCACCGTCCCCACTAACAAAACTGGGGAAGTGTTAGCTATCTGGGAGACGGATGGAAACCTTTTGTTGTTGTTGCTCTCATGGTCAAAAGAGGGACATTTCGAAATGCCTAACAGGCCCGTGTGGGAGATATGGTTCACGGGGCTGCAGAGTAACACCAGGGAGGATTTCAGAGACACTAATCTGAGCACACTTCTGCTCAGATTCTCTGACAAAATTTACTATTTAGGCCAAGCCTCTTTGGCGACTTGGAAAATGCCAAAAGCTATCCCCCCGAGGGTTGGGGGGGGTGTCAAGAAAACAAATCTGGAGCTCCAATTTAAAATAAAATACTTTTGTGACAATACAGATAGCCTTTTCTATTTCTGAACAAATAAAGTTATTCATGCAGTACTATAAAACTATTACTCCAATGTCAAGCTAACTATGGATATGGCGCTCTATTATGTTTATGTTTTATTCCAGTGGAGAGACAGTAAAGTCTGTGTGCATCAGTGTGTATAGAGATACATGCTCAAGCTCAAGCAAGTGAGATATCCTCTGCTAGATATCTCTATTTGTCTCTGACAGCCATCACGTCCTTGCGATTGTTGGCTAAAACAACAGGAACAGGCTAAGCACCTCCCTGGGGCAGCCAGGCAAATCTGTCAGCCTGGAGGGCGAGCTGACGGGACGGGACGGGTGTTCGGGTCATCCCTCAAGAGAGTTGTCATCTTTAAGGGTTCGTCAAAACATATTTATGAGTCTGTAGCACGATAACTTAAAGAAACCTGAGTATCTAAGATGGTATTAAATTTCTGAAATACTTTTTTTAAATAACTGAATCCTTAGAGTTACTTTTGACTTTTCTGTTCAGTACTTTTTAGCAAGTTTGATTAAACTAATTTCTGTCATCTGTAAAGATAGTTCTGATTTATCACACCCTGGATTTTACTTAAGACACCTATACTCATTTTTAGGATGTCCTAAAAAACGTAGATGGTAAAAGCCATCCTTTTCAGCCATGTCTTTCATGCTCTGTTTATAGTTGTCAGGTGGAGTTAATGAAGTGTACCACTCAGCTCCTAGTACGTCATCTGCAGAGGTTCTCCCTTTTTATTAGACTGGTGCTAAAGTTGTGTGATACCCACACAGAGATCCCCTAAAATGCAGCATGACAGAAAGTTAAGTGAAGGAAAAGATCACGAGGCTGGGAAACTATACTCTGATCTGGATCTGTGATGTCCAACAGATCTAAGGAACTTGCTGAATAAGACATTTTCAGACCCGGTCTCTCACAAACAAAGTGACAGGATGGTGTTACGGCATATTGAATTTTTTGAGCTAGTGGTAATTTCAACCTTTCAAATAGATTGTCTCAATCACAAAAGATTTTTTTGTTTGTTTGTTTTAATAATAATGCGTCCCCTTTAAAACGGGACTCCAGTGATTAGGGACGCTTTGATCAGCCCTTCCGCGGTTAGTCACTGATTGCAAGAAACATGAGCTTCTGAGACCAATCCCACAGTGTATCTGTATCCTTGGATTCATAATAATTTACTTTTAAAATGTGATATGCATTGAGTGAAGACAGCAACTTCAGTAATGAATTAATCTCCAGACTCCTGTAGGATAATGAAGCAGGGTCATCTCATTTCATGCCGTACATCCATTCTTGTCAGAAAATTCCAGAAATATCTTAAAGCCCAGAAAAATGCAAAAACAGCCCCTCTAGAAATAAGCCTAATATTCCTAAATGCAATCAAACTGTCTTGTTTTGAGCAAATATACCTTTACCAATGGGATAAGAAAAGTTTTCTTGACTGCAAGTCTTAAAACTAGCAAAAAAGTCTAGTCACTAGACAGATTTTCATAAAAAGAAGGCTTTTTTTAAATACTAGAAATGTGTTTTTGCAGTGGAGAAGTTTACTTCTTTAAAAACGCAGAGTTTTCTTTACATTTTCCAAGCTATAATTTTAATTCATTCCTGGTGCTGTGTCACATGACATTACGTGAGTCAACTTTATTTTTCATGAAGGAAGCTACCTCAATAGACACAGGATCTTCTATGCCTACTTTCATTTCCACATTGTTTAAAATACGTGTTCTCCTTTAAGATATGAAACTCTTCAAGGTCACTGTTAGTTTGTGTGGAACTGAACAGAGAAACAGAGGTATGTGGAATTAGGTCAGAGGCTGCACAAAGTGCACCTGGTTGTAAAGATTTTGACAGCCTTATGGGGCACGAGATTCCAGTGTAATTACAGGTGGAAGTGCAGTGAGCTGGGACAATGAAGAAAAGGAAGATCACGGCCATGAGAACACAGTAGAAGGAGGCCAGGAGAGGGAAGACAGGTAGGAAAAAACAAGACATGAACGGAGACATATTTTTGCCCTTTTTCAGACACAGTCTCCTGAGGTCTTAGGTAAGTGTCTGCAACATGCTTTTAGTCAAAACACCACAAAGGTACAACACAACAGCTTCCTTTTTACCACATATCTAAGCCCGTTGGGACAAGACCATCTTAGTTGGAGTTTTTAGCTTAGCCAAACTTAGACCTCCAGCAAACTTAAATCTCCGCCACCTAAATAATGGTGGCAGAGATTTCCGATCTTCCAGGTGATTTTTTAAAACAGAAAGTTCTGCTCCACAGCTCCTCCACTGTGGATCAGCTGAAGGAACCAGGAATCAGCTGTCACATAGCGGTTCCTCATCTTCATTTATGCTGGACTCACACAGCAGCGTTGCAGCAATGGAGGGTATGTGCGATGCTTCTGGCCTTTAATCCGCCTGAAAAGGTAGCCTACCTGGAAGATGGCTAAATGAGAGGAACCTGAGCCCAGCTATGATGAAGCCCTGCAAGGTTATGATTAGTTATGTCTCCTTGCACACCTCCAGACCAACCCAGCAAGTAACAGCACATCAGAATTTATTCTCTTTAAAATAAGAATGACTATTTTGTATTTTGTCTTTATTCACAGTTCAGACGTCAATACAGTGCTAAGCACTAAGTAGCTAAAAAGATCAAGCCATTGATCATCTCAGCCATCAATCAAAAGACCACACCCCTATTTATCTGTACATTTATTGCTTTATGTCATTTTTAAACAATACAGTATAAACAATATTCAGCCGTAGTACAGTTGTCACAGATGGAAAATCTAGCCAAGGAGACCAAAACTAGCTCATGAATCAGGTAAATGTATAAATATGTTTACCCTATTTTCCGGACTATAGAGCGCACCGGACTATAAGCCGCACCCACTAAATTTTAAAAGAAAAATATATTCTTACATATATTAGTCGCACCGGAATATAAGCCACAGATATATATGTTGTGAAATGAGATATTTACACAGAAAGATTTTGTAAATGTTTATTTACATATCTTGATTGTTTATTATAACAATAACATTATTATTGTTTATAATTGCTTTCATGACCTCTGAAAGCCTTTGTTGTCTTGGCATTGAATCAGTTCTTCATGCTGCCGTCTCCAACGTCTCACCATTGATTCATTAACGCCAAGCTTACGGGCAGCTGCTCTAGTTTCTCTCCTGGATAGACAGATCGATTGCTTTCAACTTAAAAGGCTGCCTCATCTGCTTTTCTTCATGTACTTTTCATGATGAGGGTGTGAAAAATATTTTGTGTTCCTGTGTGTCGTGCTACGTTTTGTGTGGAGTGCGCCAAAACTAGCGTCTTCTTCTTTACACTGACCTGTAGCGCCTGTCTCGTTTTTGCACCTCCTGCGCCCCCTGATGGCCGTTAGCGAAGAAAAATCTATAGATAAGCCGCATCGTTGTATAAGCCGCGGGGTTCAAAGCGTGGGGAAAAAGTAGCGGCTTATAGTCCAGAAAATACGGTATTTCTTCTGCACAGTTGGACATTTTAACATCATTGGAGATCAAGTCCCTTTTAAAACAAGCCCCTAAAAAAATAAAAATAAATAAATAAATAAAACCAGCCCCTAGTGATCAGTCAATGAACTGCACTTTCTGCATTTAATCAGAGTATCGAGGTCAACGCAGCCCCTTGGTCGCTCCATAAAAGTGACAGGCCAGGCAAAGTGACAATAAAAAAAAATCATATGTCATCTTTAAAACTGAAAGCAGAGAAATAAAAGATAATGGATGAGATCCTTTCTCTTCCACTACAGCTTGACAGAGAAACATTACACGGACATGAAATAAACACATGTGAAAATCGTCACCAGCGATCAGGATTGAAGATGACAGCTGAAGGCAGGGAGCAAAACAAACATAGTGGTAAACACATTAGGAAAAGTGGAGGACAAGTCACCAGGGAGAGAGGGGTGTTCATCATGGGTTCACCTTGACAACGCTTTGACAGAGAGACGAATGAAGGGAAGGAAAGGAAGTAACAGAGACGGAGCTGTTGTCCAAGGTCCAAATCACACAGGAACAATGTATACATCCCATGTCAAGTCTCCTTTACTTCATACAAGTGCAGCATCATAACAAAAACAGATAAAATAAGGTCGAGCACTGAGGCAAATTGAAAACAAAATCTTAAACATTTCCCTCAAAGAACTGGATGGACACCTGCCTCAATAATAACAATATTGTTAATGAACAGATGTTTGCATCTGTTCAGGATAGACCTAATTTTAAATAACAGGAGGAAAATAGAATCTAATGAAAGTCTAAACTCACTTCCGCCTGTTTTAATCCAACCGTGGGGTAATTAAGACGAAGTGTCCTCTGCTTTGCTGTTGCATTTAACGTAAACAGAAGAAACGGTTCGTTTTTCAGCCCTGAAATTTCTATGTGAGGTTAGAGCTCATCAAACAACTTCCACAAGAGACGTTTCCAAGAGAGCTCCCTCGTGTGTCCTCCAACACAAAAGCTTCAGAGAGCAAAAACTTCTTCATTTTCTGCCCTTCTTTTCTCTTAATCTGAGAAGCTCTGAAGTGACAGCAGAGCTGACCTAAATGCAAATCATAGGGGCCACTCCAACCCCTCCTCCTTTCCCCCCGTGTCGCCTCGAAACCCCTTTCTCTAAACCTGATGTTTTTGACGTCGTGTCTGTAAGTAGCCGCACTTGTCCCAGCAGCTGCTCCGCTCCAGAAACGCAGCCTTGGCATCGGGAATTTTGTCACGGATCCAGTTCCCCCAGAGGGAGCCCAGATCTCATGCAGGCTGCCGCTCCGAGCTCTTTATGCGAGTGACAGAATAGCGAGGTTTCCGGGTCACTGTTTATCCAAAACCCTGCTCAGAACCTCCGGGGTCAATTTAACTCTCCTGGTCTGAACTAAAGAAGAATTAACCTGGCAGTTTGACACTGAGAAACTTTTCATCTTCTTTTCAGTTCACTCATTACCAATTACTTTCCTTCATTTAGCAGCAGGATTTGACGGCTGCTCAGCTAGCCAGACAACTTAACAAATTACTTGACCGTTAGGAATTTTGCCATGGAGGAAACCTTTTAGATGGAAATCTTCCAACCACAGAAAGACGCACAAAATAAAAATGTTCACTCAGGACATGTTTATTTCACCTCAAACAGGGTAAAATGATTTGACTTTCTCAACAAATTTAGATAAAGATTTTTCTTTAAGTACATTTAATTTCTTTGCAATTATAGGCTAAACCTGTAATTTTGCCACTTTCCAGTTTATTTCCATTACATGTCATATGCTGCCATAAATAAGCTCGAGCAAACCACTAGAATCCTGAATATAATTAAATGTATTATACATCTATTGTACTATATCAGAGGTGGGGATGTCCCGATCACATTTTTTTTTTAGCTCCTTAGTCCAAGTCATTTGTTTTTCCGTATCTGCCAAGTCCAAATCCCAATCTGATACTTTGGTTAAATACAGAAAAAGAAAAAAGAAAAAGTATAAGATGTCTATCCCATCATGCAAAATTCCAAAATTCCAAACAGTAAAAGTGGCTACAGCACTGAATTTGCTGTCTTATTTGAAATATTTCCAAATTGCAGACATTTCTAAAACTTCTGAGGAGCCCGCTTCAAGTTATGTCCGGTTACTGACTACTACTGCTACTCCAGGTTGAAGGTTACGCCTGCTCTCCACCCGACATAAATTGTAATTTCTAATTGTAAAACTTAAAAATAGATAATGAATGAAAAAATAATTGAATTTGGTGACTTTTTTTTTAATCATCTCTTGTAGTATAAGACAAGATATCCACCATAAAGTCTACCATCAACACAGGTTCGATGGTAGGCTTTATCCAACGGTGTACACTCTGAGCATCTAATGACAAGCATGTTGCTACATGTGAGATGCTAAGGTACTTATATCAGTACCATCTGTGATTTTATCAGCAGCAGAGTGATACACTCCTGGTTCTGGCTGGGAGACAAGCCAAGGTGAGCAGACTGGAGTTAAGTGGTCCATTCCTCCTGTGCTCTCTTCCATCTTTCATGGCGTTTTCATTTCACAGCCCTTTATTGCTATGCCAAGCAGGCTCACCACTCCCCACATTTTTTAATTAAAATTCAAAATGTGCAATAACTCTGGAGACTTTGTTGTTAGCTGGCAAACAGGTCCAATGGCGTTGTTTCCCCCTTTGAGCTTTTGTTGCTTATTTCATCAAAGACTTCCATCAAGTTTCCATTTGCCCCAATTCCGTTCACTTCACTGCATAACGGCTTTGACATAAGCCAAACAGGATACACAGATTTACCGAGGGTACACTTTTATAGAAAAGCACTACACCAGGCAAATGAACTCTCAGTCTTAGGCTGTGGCCTAATCCATTGAAGGAGCCTGAGAAAAATCCAAATCCTTAAAGTCACTCGTCTTGACTTCCCATGACTCCCAGAAGACAAAAGGCTGCTTGTGTAGACATAGACTGGATAAAGACCCCGGTGCTTTAGTTCAGTCATCTGGGTGTGGCTGCACACTTTTCTCACACACTTTCTTCAGGCACAATAAAATAAATTCCATCTCCCCTTTGGAATTACCAAGAAGCCATATGTTTTCTCTACCTGGGAAAGTGGTGGGCTATTGAGTTTGGCAGTGAAACCTTAACGATGTAATCTGTCTCTGGAATTTCTTGAGAAGATTAAAACATGAGCAGGTGGTAGTGGAGCCTCGTATTTTAAAGGTAAAGCACCAAACTGCTCCAAAAGTGTTTTACAGCACGGGGAGCACCTCACCTGAAAGTCAGAGAAGTTGAAATAAAAGTAAAATTTGGTTTTCATAGGACATATCCAGTCATCTTTTAATATTTTGTTTTGAGCATGTCATTAATTCTGATTTCAACTAAGACATGCTAGATTAATCCAAATTATTTTTCTCTTTAATACGAATGGTTAGTCCGGTTCTTCTGGATTTTACTCAGGGAACTGGGAGATCCACCCTGTATAGTCCACTTGAAAGGTCCTAAAGTGATCCATTCAGCTGGAGGACCCATCTGTTGCCAGAGGTAGAGTCTGTAATCATGTTTCCATTACTCCTAAAATTCTGCTAGAGCTAAATATCACAAAAGAAAAAAGAATGTTGATGGAAACACCTAGAATTTAAAAACAAAAACTGTGAAAATCTTTTTTGCTTCCAGAAGGTGGTTTTTCAGACATGTCAATAGTCCACTTTATCACAAAAATGTAATGGAAACATTTTTTTCATAATTGCACTTCTCTAGCATCACTGAATGTGATGTAGTTGGTCGATGCAAAGCCATCAAAATTGAGTTTCTAGCTGTTTTTGGCCCCATTTATATCATGTAGCTGTGTTATAATACTACTTAATCATTATGCATAACTGCATAACATATGGGTTTTGCTATTGAATAATCATTTGAATCATTTTCCTTCTTCTGTTGACTATTTTTGCAACAGTGGTAGCGGCAGTCCCAATAATATGCCCAGACCAATTTTGCTTTTTTTCCTAACTCCATTGGCAAAGTTACTTTTGCTTAATATAAATGTAATCAGATTTACAAATATAGTAAGTAAAGTTTATTCATATATTCATATAGCACTTTTCAGAGGTTAAAAGCCATAAAGTGCTTCACAAGCCACACATAAAAATATAAGACAACAGCATAAAACAGAAGAAGCATAAACAAAGAAAACATAAAAAATACAAGAAAAAACATACAGAATACACTACCAAGTCCTAGGCTAATTAAAATCCTGTTTGAATAAGAGAGTCTTAAGCTGCTTTTTAAAAGATTCACTTGAGTCAAGGCAATGTAAAGAAGCAGATAATGCGCTCCACAACCAAGAGACCACAGCTCTAAAAAAAATCAGTCACCTCTAGTCTTAAAAGGAGTGCATTACACCACCAGCAGCCTTTGACCAAATGACCTGAGACTGCGAGAAGTGGTGCGGAGATCTTGGAGGTCTGAGATGTATGCTGGAGCTTGACCACACAAGGTTCTGAAAGTGAGAACTAAAATTTCAAAATGGATTCTGAAGTATATATTCTAGAGGGACTGTTCTGCATGATCCTCTAGGCCAGAGGGAGAGCCTCCCACGGCAGCAAATTCAACCAAGGATCTTCTGACTGGGAGGCAATTGCACCAACCATCCCAAAACCAGAGCAACTTTTGAAGCTGGATGAAAATATGTTTATATCTGCTGCAAAGTTGCACATGTTCACACTGGAAGACAACAGAGATCGACACGTTTAGAACCAGTCCCTAATGGTCAGTCAAAGAACTGCAATTTTCTTCACTTTCTGAAATGAATCATATGCAGGCTCTTGGTATCAACAACAGACATCAAGGATGGCATATGGTGAAGTAGGAACACCAGCGACTGACAGTAAAATCTTGTTGATCCAAGGGGTCACAGCCAGCCTAATGATGCAAAAACATCCGAAAATATTCTAAAATAATTTTAACAATACTACTGTATACCTTTAATTGCCCTTGTAGATGACTGGCATATGTTCATTCCTCCCCTTCTGTTATTATTCTGTCATTATCTCTCCACATATCAAGAAGGTAGAGTGGGGGAGGAGGCAGCCAGGTTAGAAAGTCCAGGCCTCCTCCTTCCACAAACAGTGGGGGTAAAAAAAGAGCTCAAAGTGCTCCGTAAAGCCACAGCTCATTCACAGAAGATGAAATAAAGGTGAAAAAGGGAGGGGTGGGTATGTGGGGGCGGGGGGACTCAAACAGTCATCCCACATCCCACCCACCCCGAGAAGCATTCCTCTAGTCTGTCTCCTTGCCCATCATTAAGCAAGACCACCTGCTGGCAAATCGGAGCCCCCCCATCATGTTCTCAAGATGCCTGGCTAAATCCATTACTGGACCGCCGTGCACACGTATCATATCAAGTCTGTGTTATGTCGTGCAGTAAAACACAGCTCGCCAATATCCCATAAAGACAGCATGTGCACTGGCTGGCCGAAGTTTCACAGATTTAAATAGATGCAACACAAAGGGGACAAAGAAATGGTGTCTGATGCAGCTGCTGGATGACTGCATAGGCCGGCTGCTCTCCCTCTCTCTCTCTCTCTCTCTCTCTCCAAAAAGTTAGCGATAAAAAAAAAACTGGGAAGGGGAGGAAGAGATGAAGACAGGAGGAAGAAACAGCCCTTTGTTGCTGTTCTTCGTCAGGGCCTTGAGGGAAAGAGTCTGACATCAAGTCATCAGGAGCTGAAACAAAAGCAGCTGATAAACAGAGCTAGACAGATACCATCTCCCTGTGCGCTCAACACTTCTCCATCAAAAGGGCTTCCTCTCTCCCTAAACCCCCAACACCTCCACCTTCTGTCTTTGTTGTTGGAAGAAATTAAATGGAAAAGATAATAAACAGCACATCAGGCAGGAGGTTTGGCGAGACCATCGCCCGCTTTCACACAACCATGACTTCGGTTGTGTTTCAGCAGAAACAACAAAGTTCTGGATTCTCTCTGACACTCTGTCAACCGTCTCCGTATGCCGACTGACGGCAGTAACGCCACAAAGAACACGAGCTGGAGGACCAAACAGAAGAAGAACCGCCGCTCCCCCTCCTCCGCTTATCATCACAACTTTCAGATGTCAGATGCGAACGTACGCTTTCCCGACACACCGGGAAGTTGAAAAGGTAGGGACTTTCTTCTTAATTGTAAAAATGGCTAACGGCGTTTCAGAGAGAGCTGCGACGGTTTACAGTAAACACCCGTCTGTGAAGGGCACACAAAAGTGCACCAAGTGACCCTGAAGTGGCACCACCCGGTGGGAAAAAGCCCAGGAGTAGGGGGAAAAAAAGCATAAAACCTAATGCCAGGAGGCATCTGTCTTCACTCGGCCCCGATCCAGACTTTAACAAGTATGCCACGGCAAACACGACATGCCTCACAGTCCATGTCCTCACATGTACTAAACAAAAACCCTCTGCTTTTCCTAGACCCCACATCACTCATCTTATTTTCCCCGATGCCCGTCTCTCTCTCTCTGTCTCTCTCTCTCAGAGCTCTCGATGGCAAGGAGCTCACACAAGGCCTTTTTTCTTCCACCTCTAACAATGCACCCCCCACCACCACCACCCCAGTTAGCACTCTGCCAGGCATTCCTGAGTCTATCCCAGCTATCGAAAATGTCAAGAATGAGGAGGGAACGGAGGAGGGTGCAATGAGTGCTGCGGCAGGTAGAGTCTTGTCCAACATCCCACAGTCTCAAGGGTTTGCATGGAACGGATGGGGCCTGACTTGACTCGCTTAATTAAAACTCCTTACTTAAAAAAAGCCAAAGGGCTCATTCAGCTCTGGATGAACATCTTTAAGCTCATCACCAAGGTCAAATTCACTCCCTGAGAGCAAAATGAAGATTTCATGATGGGAGCTGCGCGTGCGCGTTGGTCTCGTATGCTTACATTACAACCTAAAAGTTAACAAAACGGAATTGTGTAAAACTGTAAAGAAAAATAGAATGCCATGATCTGCAAAACCACAATTTATTCACAATGGAAAATCAAACACATCAAATGCTGAATATCAGACATGTTAGTTAAAATTTGATGGCAATAATGTGCAAAAAAAAAGTCCAGGCTTGAAAAGTAAGTAGAACTAAAAAGAATAACCGTAAAGAATAACTTGCAACTAATTAGATTAGTTAGGTCATGCATAAAACTGCATCTTGTGAATTGTAAATACTTTGTATATCTCACTACCTACAGTACGCAATATCAATACGAGTTTCCAAGAATCTGGAGAAATCTCTGTGTGCATGGGAAAAGACTGGTAATCAATATTGGATGCCTGTGATCTGGGTTCCTCAGGCGGTGCGATATTAAAACAGGCATGATTCTGTCATGGACATCACTGCATGGGCTCAAGAACACCTCCAGAAACCACCGTCACCCTTCCATCCACAAATGGAGGTTAAAGAAGTCACATGTCCACATGATCCAGGAACATCCCCATCTTCTCTGGGCCAGATCTCACTGAGACAAAATGGAAAACTGTTCCCCGGTAAAATGATTCAAACTCTGAACTGCTTTTTAGAAACCATGGATACGGCCTCCTCCAGACTGAAGAGGAGAGGGGCCATCCAGCTTGTTATCAACATTCAGTTCAAAAGCCTGCATCTCTGATGGTATGAGGGTGCATTAGAGCCAAGTGAAAGGGCCACTTTACACATGTAGGAAAGAAACGTCAATATTGAAAGAGGAATACAGGTTTTAAAGGAACATATGCTCTGATCCGAACCATTTCTTTTTCAGGGAAGGTCTTGCATCCTTTAGCAAGACAATCCTTAGCTACATTCTGCTTCCATTACAAAAGCATGTATTCAAAGAAGAAGAGTCCAGATGCTGAGCTGGCATGTCAGCAGTCCAGATTAAAAACATTTTGTTCATCGTGAAATGTAAATACTACAATTAAGACCCAGGACTGTTGAGCAGCTCAACTCCTACATTAGACAAGAATGGGACAGCATTCCTCTGCCCGTGTTTTTTTTTTTTAACAACCTTTTCAATCCTCTATTGTAAATAAAATACAAGCTTATGATACCTACAATTCATTGCATTCTGTTTTGTTTTTGTTTTTTTAACTTTAAAAGGAGTCCTAACTTCTCTGGACTTGGGGTTGTACTTTTTTGTTAGCTCATCAAAGTAAAGAGACTCCAAAACCATTGCAGAAAAGTTAAAAGAAAGAACCTTTCAGCAGGACTTGTGTCTAGTGACTCTTTAATACGTCATCTTCTTTTCTTATGTGTTCCTTAAACTGCAAAGCCATGATATGATGAAATTAGGTTATGCAAGTAAAAACCCTTCAAATACAAAGATTGTAGACAGTTTGTCCGAGCCATGAAACTCCCCTTTCAACAGCAGGAGAAAAGAGGGCAGAATAAAAAGGTTAGCAGAGCAGTGTTTCGTGCCTGGACAGACAAACAGAAGAAGTTTTATGTGTGTGCCAGAAGCAACTTAACACTGCAAACAAGCTCCATCCACTGGAACATCCTGCCACCCAGAACTGTTCAGGAGGAAGAACCCAGGACCCGGAACCCGGCGGCTCTGAAACTGGGACTCCCCCAGAAAGCCGTCAGCGGGGATGATTTCAGCTCTGAATGATTTAATCTTAGCGCTCCCAGCAGGTCTAAATGTTTGATTCAAACTTTAAACAGCTGCTAACATTGTCAAGCACCAGTAAAAGTTAAACAACAGCGAGCTCACTGGCACCGGGGCCACAGGCTGCTTTAGTTTCACAGTCACGGTACTTGGTGAGATTTATTAGTCACGGCTGCGTGGTTCATCTTATAAGAGCCTGACAAATTACTGCTCAACCAAGAAAGTACCCCAAAGAAATACCAGTGATTAACTAACTTGTTTCATCCTGAAGTTTCAAGATGCAGAGAAAAAAATAAACTATAATATTCAAAACTTATCACTTATTATAGTGACGGTCTTTTATTCAGAGATTGCTGCCTGCTTTCTGTCCAACTTTTTGCTATTCTCTGAAGTTAACTTGGGGGAAACAATTGCACGTCCCAGTAAAACTTGTTTGTAATGTGTTTGTAAGTGTTTTAGAGTTTCACTTCTGGCTTGATAAAACAGCCCAGCCACAAGGTCCAAAGGTCTAAAATCACTTCTCAGCCACTCAGCCCTAAGTCCCTGTTGTTTATCAGTCACACCTACTTCAAAGCTCTGAAACACTGCAACCACAAAAAAAAAAAAAATCATCCTGAATGACATAGGTTACTTTTCTCACGAAGCTCTGAGAAACTAATCCTGCACCAACTTCCTCACACCTGATATATGAACAGTCTCAAGATTCACCTGTTCATTAAAACTGTTCCAGTTCTGATGCCAGCAAATACTTGATGATTCTTCTAAATTTAGGAATATCGAGATCTGCAAAGTATTTACGTCCATGCACCAACTAATGAGGAAGTTATACAATACTGCCTCGCAACTTCCTGTTTTGCATTGATAGCTGTGTAGCATTAGCCTCGTGTTGGCAATATAGCGTTATTTTATGTTGGAATTCTCATTATGAAAGCCTAGGTCACAAATTTTGCTAAATGTAAAGCGTGATTTATGCTTTTACATCAAATTGACGACTTGTGACCCACAACCTGCACCTTTGATGCAGAGTGTAGCAAATGTGATCAGTCGACCTGGCATTTCAAGCAGGGTAAGAAGGTAAAAAGGTAGTTTGCTGCACTCTCACTAAAAGTTGCTCAACATTTATGAGCAAAGACGCTCAACAGATATGCTTAATTAGCACTGCAAGCTACAACGCTGCTGGAAAGAACATGCAGCCACAACACCCAACGTTTGATGGTGTAATTACAGAGCAACAAAGAACAACAACGGACAAGTATAAACGTAGGCTACGATGTAGGTCCTGTACATATGCTGCATGCGTAGTTGCTACAACACAAGCACCCTTATTAAACATTTCAGGACTCACTGGGGAAAGTACACAAGGGTGTTTCTAAGTCAAAGAGGAAGAGGAAAGAACTTCAGGAGAAAAGTCTGTAGTCTGCTGTTCACAAATGAGAGATATTCTACAAAGAAAGCCAGAGAGCTACAGCAATATCAGACAAAATTGTAGCCTTGAATGTCCTGGGTGACCAGCCCCTGACGGTCATTGAAAGTGTCAGATTTCGCCACTTTGTTAATCATCTGGAACCATGATACAATTCATAGAAGCCCTGCCATCCCAAAGATGTGAGAGGAATGCACCAGCAGCAATCTAAAATAAGACCAGTATCAGATTGGTAATCAATACTGGACAATACCCAAAAGCTCAGGTTACAGATAGGTATCTGAAAAGGAAAAATGGTTTTGGAGCATCTATGGCACTGCTACTGCAGGTTCTTTTTCTCACATAGGGTACACAGGAAGTGGTTTTCCGTTCCCAACAGACTGGCTGCTTACCTTCCACACAGTGCTCCACGTCCTCCAGGTTGCGCAGGGTAATCCTCATCAGACTGGAGTTGAGCATAAGTTCGTTCTTGTGCTCCGGCCCCATGGATTCCAAGGCAGTGTTGAGAAAAAATATGCGAGTGTCGCCAGTGGCAACCTGGTTGTCGCAGATCTTGGGATTACCAAAGCCTCCAATCACTACCTTGTTGCCGCCATCCAGAAGGATTTCACGGTTGACATTCGTCTTGCCTTTCAAGTAGCGCCACACTCTGACCTTTAGAGGATGAAAATGAAGAATTTACAGATTTTAGCAGTCTGTAAAAGCCAAAAACATAAATCACACTTATGTGTTAAGGTGCCTTTTGCAGACTTTGTGATTCTTTTTGGCTCCTGAATCTAAATCGAAACTTCCTGCAGAGTACAGGTTTGAGATCATTTGAGATTACACCAGATAAGAGACTTTATGTAAAAAAAAAACTGCTAAAATTTACTACGATACAGGATGCATGAACATGCACTGATTCACAGAAAGTTCAAAAAAGGCAACTTTATGCACAGTCATGGAAAAGCTCGCTCCTCCTGTTACATATCAACTTCCTCGTCTCAATTCAGAGTTTAGCAGTGGTTTCTGTTTCTAGAAAGAGAGCTGTATGCCTCTAATCTGCCCCATTCATTCACCGGGAGACGAGAAGCGAGCGGGCACAGGGGGGAAAAAAAGCACGAAGGGAGCTGACCAAACACAACTTGTTTATTTTTCACAGATTATGGTGTGGCCCACCACAGGTCTGCCGTGGTGCAAGAGTTGGGTTCACAATAGATGGCCGGGTCCAGGGAAGGAGGATGGAGGAAGGGTACTTCCTGACTTGAGAATACACAAATTTGAGAATCAGTGGAGGCTTTTGTCCTCCTTGTGTGATGTAATGTCAGTCAATCAGAAGCAAAGAAGGCACAAACAGAAGTAGATTCTTGTTTTTGTTTTTTTAACATATATTAACATATGATTAATGACAAGGGGACCAGAGTGATTCAAAGAATTTTTGTGCTAAAAACAGGAAATTTTAACATACAGAACTGAGCAAAGATTTCAGTATCTCTAGTCTTGCTATTGTTCCCGAAGTTTCAATGACATCCATATTTATTTATCAATCTCTTTATGACAAAACAATAAATACAAAAAAGAGTTAAACTTGTGCTTGACTCTTTAAATATGGACTTTGGCTTAAAGAGTTCATTTGTTTTCATTTTTGTCTGGCTTTATTTTTTATACACATCATCTTGAGATCGGCCAATAAATGTTTTTCTATTGCAAAAATTATTATTAAAAGAATAGTAAAAAAAATAAAATAAAATAAACCCACTGACTAGTCAGTCAACCTGTTATTTAATCTGCCAATTAATCCATCTACTGATCAGTTGATCAACTGATTAATTAATTTACTGAGACGAATCAGTGGGGATGTAGTCATAGTTAATGCCATTTAAAAAAAAAAAAAAAGCCTATAATTGATCAACCAAAAGCTGGCAAATAATAATCAACCAACTGATTAATCAGCATAACTGATCAAACATTTGACCAATCAACCACGATCAACCAATCACTTTTCCCCTGATGCTTATTATTAAAAATATATATTAATAATCAATTAACTAACTATCTATCTCTTTTAAAATCATTTTATTTTATTTTCATATCTTATTAAAGACATCACAATATGAAAATAGATATAAACTTTGATAAATATAAGCTCTGATCAAAAAAGACAAGGTTCATCTTCTGTGCTTTATCCTCAAGAACATGACTGATAGCGCCACAAATCAAAGAAAGCTCCAGTTGAAGATGCAAGTTGTGCCATTTGTAAGCACACAGCAGAATAAATCAAGACTCGGAAATCATCCCTGCGGGCAGTAGGAAGTGACAAGTTGCATATTTTCAACGTTTTTGAGTAATCATCTAGTGAGAGCCAACAGTCAGGGGCCACTGAGGGACCAGCTTCCTGCTGCAGCATGTTTTGGATGATTATATGGTCGGTTAGGCCTGCCTTGAAGCTATGTAATTGGCGAGTGGAAATTAAATAAAACAAACAAAAAGCTGCTTTTATGTATTTTCTTATGCATTTTCACTGTCACTGTCCATGTAACCACTGCCCAGTGATTCAGGATGAATGAGATGAACTTTAAACCTCAGACTCCATGGATTTCATCAGCTGCACCGGGGAGTGGGTCTTATGTGATAATGTGGCTTGTTAAAAGTCCACAGCCTCATCAGCAGGTGTTTTTACTCGGTATCTGCGGCTACTTCACGGGGTGGGGGGAAACCACATGAAAGACACTTACCTTGCAGGAATATGTATTATGCACGGGGTCCATGTTAATTATTTCGTCCACGGTTCCGGTCAAAACTATGTTGGCTTCCTCTTCCCTGTCCTCCAAGTTTCTCTCCGGGCAAGTCGCGGCGCAGAGCGGCCAGAGAGCCAGGAGCAGCCCCGCCAGCAGCGGCAGCCTTCTCCGGCCGGCCTGGGGTGTCCGCCGGGAACCCATGACCACCACACGGATGTGACCCCGGAAAGAAGTTCACTTCTCTCAGATGAAATTTTGGTCGGCCGGCGCGTCCGAGAGTGAAGTCCAAACTCTTTCGAGGGCGGTGAAAATGTTTCAAATGTTTCACCGAGCCTCCCTTTTTCAAAACTTCCCCAGCGGCGTCGTTTTCACTCTTGCTGCCCCGCTGCGCGCATCTGCTGCCCGGCTTCAAAAACCCTCTCTGCCGCCGCCGGCTGGAAGTCCAGGAGGGAAGAGAGGAACTGGGAGGGAGAAGGAGGAAGAGGCACGGATTTCTCTCTCTCTCTCTCTCTCTCTCTCTCTCTCTCTCTCTCTCTTTCTCTCTCTCTTCAGGAATTCAGCGACACTTCTCTCCCCTCCTCGCGCTCTCTCCCCCGCTCGCGCGCGCGCACACACACAAGTTCACAATGACGCTCCTGGATTTGCATCCAATCTGAATTGCTGATCCCACAAGTGAGGATGAGGAGGGAGATGATGGTTTAAGGGGGGGTTGGATGTATAAAAGCAACTATCCAACGCCGCCCCCGTTTGGAGAAATAGTGTCTCTACTTCTGGTCCCCAACAGTGACCCCCCCCCCCTCCTCTTGACACAAGCTGCACTACATCAGGCCTGTTTCCAAAGGCTGACACATTTCCTGACTTGTTTTGATGACAATAACAAAGAAATACAGTATAAAAGCACTATTTCCAAACATTGTTTCCAAAAGTGCTTTTAAGGTTTGAAGTTATGCCACTTTTGCACAGAGGTTGTAGTATGACGATGCACTTTGGATCCCCTCTATTTTCCGCCTCCACTCTCCCGCTATGCATTCACCAGGATCCCAGAAAGTTGCAGTACCACCTCCTAGTGCCAACAGTCTAACCTGGAAGTGACAAAAACTGCAATTTCTAGACTGGCCACTGGGGGCTAGAAGAGTCAATTTACATTGTTTCCCATGCTAAGATGTTTAAATTTGCAGTAGAAATAAGCACACACTGCAGAGTACTTACAGAAAGATTTATTGAAGATATAGATGATGTTTTCTGCAGTCTATGGTTAAAACCCTCTTATGATCATCTTGTCACCCCCGAAAGAATTTGGCATTCATACATCTCATGAGCACAAACTCCTGGAATGTTTACAATATATATTAAAAAAATCTCTAAAACGTCTAGAAAGCGGAGAAATAGAGCTTTGTGCCCATATATATGGATTTACGATGCCTCTGAGCTGGGATTTCTCCAGTACAACCAGTTAGCACTGTTACCTCAGCAAGAAGGTTCTGGGTTCAATTCCCGGGAGTTTGTACATTGTACTTGTCCTCATATCTCTGGGTACCCTGGCTTCCTCCCACAGCCCAAAAACATGTGTATTAGGTTGATTGACAACTCTAAATTATCCATAGGTGCGAGTGTGATGGTTGTTTGTCTATATAAACAAACATGACTCTATAAACGGATTCAGTGGGTATAGAAGATGGATTTACCGGCATGTCACACACTTATAGAGAGTTTTTCAGTACTGTAACTGTAACTCCTAAATGGTTACAGTACTGAAATTTTAAAAAATCTCTGAAAGTTGAAAGTCCGATGGTGTAGGGTATGATACGTTGGACATATCACGGTAAATGTACGTTGAGTGACAACCAGCAGATTTACGTAGCGAGAGGAACCAAAGGAGACCAACAACGGACATTATGAAGAGTTATTTCTGATATATTTGAGTCTCAGAAAGAAACAAAAGCATGCCAGTGTTTGATTACACATTTACAACCTGACAAGCAGATGACTAACACCTGCTACCATCTTCTCTGGGGGCAGACAAAAATATCAGCATTTTAAAAATGTTTTTGTTATTATTATTCAGCTGTTATATTAGCTGATATCATTAAAATAAACATGGACACCGTGATTCCTTTAAGAGTTTGTGTCAGGTATATTTCCAGCAGTGGTTTTAGGAGTTGAAGTGGTGCCACTTTCACTCATAGATCACCATATGAGGATACACTTGAGATCCCCTTTTTATTCCGCCTTCACTCTTCGACTGTGCATTCACAGTAGTCCCAAAAAGTTGCAGTACAGCTTCCCCATTGTGTACTTTCACAAAGCATTATGGGATGCTTCAATCTAGCGATGGACTCTTTCTTCATCGTTAGTGTGATAATGGAAATACTTTCGACTATATACTACTATACACTAGATACTTTTTTTTCCCCACACCATCTTTAGCTTGCCTGTCACTTAGGCTCTGTTTTTTTGGTTAGGTGTCTCTTCAGGTGTCAACTGTCAACATTGCCAGGATGTTGAGAGTTCCTCAGTCCATTTTACGTGGTCTTAGCTCCAGAGAAGATGCTGGGGGTTTCTGCCCACATGTTCTTTTTTTTGTTAGTTAGTTAGTTTGTTTGAGTGGGAACCAGTAAATGTGAGTGATACAACAAACTGTGTTCTTAGACAGGGATTTCTGAGTTTTCTGACCCTGTGCAGCAGCTTCAGTCACAGAATCATACCTGCTTGTCTTGTCCATTTTGTCCAGAGTGTACCTCTGCTTTTCACCCAAAAAGAGATAGGATGGGCTCCAGCAGATGGCCCTAAACGGGAATCAGCAGGTGTAGGTGATCTTTGGATGGATGTACTGTATGTGATGAGATATTCAGTCTTCAAAAAAAAAAAAAAAAAAAAGATTCTGAGATGATTTCACAATTTGTAGAGACTTTTTTCACTCATTGGTGAACCTCTGCTCATCTTTACCTCTGAGGGGCTCTCCAAGATGGTTTTTCTAACCTCTGACCATTCTGCCAGTCCAACAGAGGACCAATGTAATGCTTAAGCAGGTCCTAAGTGTTTACTTTGGGTTCCTTAACAAACAGATCTATGAACTGTAGATCCATGACTGCTGTGAACACTGAAAACAAGACACACTCCAAACAACTGATCACCATGTCACATATCATTAAAGATTCCCCTTATATCTTTAAACTTTCCAAGTTTAAGTCTGTAAATGCAACCATATGGCTATTTCGTTTGAGATCCTTTTTAAGAGGAGACAGTGCGTAAATTTCCACCCCTCACAAGCTGTAATTGTAACTATCCTTCTATTCCTGGGCAAATGACAGGCTTTGCTTGTGCACAGTTGCTTGAGTGGATATTTGCAGAAATTTGTTCAAGCAGGTTTCAGCTGTGACAGCTGAGTTAAATAAATCTAACATGTCTCTTGAAAGATATATAATAGCTTTTCTAGCTGGTAAGTATACAGATTCTTTGAGTATGCTGTTCTTGTGTTGGGGAAGCGTACAGCTAACAAATGAAGTCCAAAATCAACTAATGACCTAATGTGTGATTAAAACCTGGAACTGCTCCACTGAGGGCGAAAGCCAGATTCTGTGGTCTTGAGGAACATTTCATTTTCATTGGCCTTCACATTGGAGCAAGCTTCATTTTATAGCAGTAATGACTGCTTTGGGACAGGAGCGGTACCAAAATGCAAAACCTCTTCATTGTAAGTTATTCCATGTTCTGAATTATGCTTTTGTGTGTTGGTCTTGGATGGGAATCAGTGCTGTAATTTGCAGACAAAATCAGTTTTCCTTTGTTTCTGATTGCAGTAAACAATAATTAGTGCATATGAAATCTTTTGAGGTAAAAAAACAACAATAATTACAGCATATAACAAAATGTTTTAAGGACAAAATGTTTTTGGTGGACATGTAATTGTATGCTAGTGTTTGCTGAAATAGTCTGATGGTACAGTTTCCAGTCTGATCATCTGCCCTCTAGTGGTATAAAAAAAAATCTCAATATCTTGACATCCCTTTTAAACAATAAATAAAAACAACTAGTCATTATTTGGATTTTCAAAAATAGTTTGTGTGTGATCATATATTTATATTAATAGTAGTAATAAAAGGTTAACGGTGCCAGATCTGTCTTTAATATCTGAGCCCAGCCTTTTTTTGTGTGTTTGAGCTCATTAACAATTGTCTCAACCAAAATGGAAAACTTCCCTGTCATCTGAAAAATCCTAATCAGAATTGCTGTTTTTATCTAACTGCTCAAAAATGTATCTTCTGAACAGTGTCTGATGGTCCCTCTCTTTAAGAAGGGGACTGTTGGACACATGTCAAAAGGTAACATTTATAATGGTATGGGATGCAATGTGGAAGCAGTCATTTGTACATCATGTAAAAGCAGCAAGCTGAGTCATAAATATGGGTCTTTGAGTGACATACATCTCGCCTAGACAGCCAACCTTCTTTTCCTCTCTAATACAAATAATTAGTTTGCTTCCTCAGGACTCTAATGTGGTTTTCAGGGGTAAGAATCAAAAGATGCAGAAGAAACCAATCAGAAAAAATTATTCGAAGTACAGCATTGATGGTGGTATCAGGTGTGATCTATGGGAGGTTTTATTTGAAGCATACTGCTGGCATCAAATCAACTTCCTCCAGTTTTTCACTTTTGAAGTGTCTCCACAGCGTTCTGCATACTGATTTTAGCACAGATGTTTTTACTTTGGAGACCCTACCTGAGATAAACCTCTCTATTTATCCAGCTGAACCTGGATAAATGGTATTATATATTTTCCTGCTCATTACTGGTTCATGACAACCAAGTGGCTGAGAAAAAGTGTCCAATGTGGGTTTCAGTCTCCTGCCCAAGGACTCCAGAGCTTGTGATGGGGCTGGGGGATCAATCCTGTGAGCTTCAAGTCAGTGGATGGCCAGTTAAACCCCCTACCCTGCCGCCATCAAATCAATGCTCATATTCATAAAAAATACAGTGTCTTGAAAAGAAAATTCTCAGTTTTAACATTTGACATGCTGATCTTCATACAATATGGGATTCAAATGATTTAAGTGGTGCAGTTTGTTGTTTTCTCTACCTGTTTTTGTATAAAGGACTGTGCTCATGCAGTTTTTCATTATTATCTGTATCAGGAAGAACTCTCTGACCCCTGCAGTAGGTGTACACAAAACACGGTTATTTAACTGTCTTTCGTGATGAAAACTCACCTGTGCACTGCTTCTCTCTGTGCAGCTGTCTCTACAAAAGTCCTCTTCCTCTCGCAATATTTCAACAGAAAAGCAAACGAGCTCTAACAAGCATTCGGCTGCCTTCTGCCTTCGATTTGTTCTGTGTGAAATGAGGTGAAGACAGTTGTAATTATAGGAGGATTTAAAGAAGAAGTGGGAGAGGAGCCAGCAACCTTCATGAAGCAGATACTGAAAAAGTTACTTTCCTTCTCCAAAAACAGAAAGTGTCAGTTATTTACACAGTACATGGCGTTGCATGAATGGATCATTGTTATGGTGAAAGGGGCAGAAATAGCAACTGTTGCTGCCAGAGAGCATTGACTCAGTATTCAGCCGTGTGTCGCTGGAATAAAAAAGAGGTGAAACATGAGATGTGACATTAGAAGTAAATTTATCTGCCAACCGAGGGCCTGCATTTTACCGAGAAGCAGCGGCACCCATGTGTATCAGGGCATCACGGTCAATCAGGGAATCACGGTACAGAGCGGTTCTGAAAACCAACCCGGCCTTTTGGTTCGTCTCCTGCTCATGTAAATGATATCTTACAGTGTACGCCGCATAAATAATGCACCACTGCGTTAAACTTCTTCTCCTTCTCGACATTCACTTTTGTTCCGTTTCAACATCCTTCATCCTCTCAGAGCAAGCTCATCTCATCTGCTTACATGTCATGTTTTATGCTGCTCCGGTAGATAATGCGCGGGCACAATCTCGCCGAGTACTTCCCAAAGCACAATACACACCAGCTCCCGAGATCACGCCCACGCACGGACATTCCAGTGTTATCAAACGAGGCTGCTGTAGTTCTTTTGTTTTCCTAGAGGACAGGCCCACACCTCTTTATCAGGTATCCGTATGAGAACAGTGGAGCTTCAGCCGCCTGACATCAATCTGTCTCCGGTTACAGATGTGGTGTTCAGTTTCCTACAGTGTAACCTGCTCTCTCTCTACCGTCTCTTTAAAATCTGACTGGAGTCATAAACTCATCTGCTGATGTATTTATCACAAATCAGACAAAGATGAGATAGAGTGAGAAATGGTCATGAAAAAAGATCATTCTAACATTTACTTTTTCACCACAGACAGCATGAACCCAAGATATGCCATGCTCTGTCTTATATATTTATTTTCTAATGTACTTTTTTTTTTGCATTTTAGGCCTAAAAGACATTCCCAAAACAGCAAGGACAGGGAAAAAACATTTATATATTTTTTTTATTTTTCCTGAACATGTCTTAAAGCAGGAATTTTTTTTTTTTTCATGTTGCAGCATTTCAGTTTCATTTAAAGGAAGATTGGATTACTGAGTTTGTGATCTGGTGACCTGTCCAGGGATTGGCTCCCAAGGATACCCTCGTGACCCGGAATACAAATAAAAGGGTGAAGAAAAGGGGTGGATAGATGCAAAGTTCTCTTAAGCACTTGTGGTCTCCTGTCCACACTATCAGCAAAAGAAAAAAAAAAAACACTCAAAAAAGTTTGCGCTCCTGTCAACAACTGTGAATCACTTTATGGCACAATGTCCCATGTCAACAACAATCTCACGGAGCTACAGAGAAGAGCATCTGAACTAAGAAAGTAACAACATAATTTAAAATGAGAGAGAGAAGTAGCAGGATACCAAACAGGAGTAAATGTTGGACAGTGTTGTTACCTCCATGTCTATAGAGGGGACCCGCTGAGGTAAAATTTACAAATGTTCTTTGGTGGGACTTTAAGATGTGCTGTACACTCCATCAAGCTGCTGCAGGTCAGTCCACCACTCCATACCCTCTATCTTCTTCAGTTATACCTTTGTAATTTGGGCAGAATATGGATTAGCACGGTCTTAAAAATATTGAAAATTGATCTAAAAAATGTCTGCCATCATGACATTCTCCAAAGGCACTGAAACAAGATCATGTAGTCCAGTTTTTTTGATTTTTTTTTACTGATAGTGGTGTGGCTAGCCCGCCTTGTGTTTGGACTATTTGTTCCACAAAAGAGCAGAAATACAAATTTTTGACTTGCTGACCACAGTGTATGTTTCATCCCAGATGGTCCATCCCAGATGCCTCCGAGCCAAAGAGTTGTGATGCCACATCTGGAGGTTTTAACTTGCATTTGTCGACTTAAATATTGTATGTTGCAGTGCTTGATGATGGTTTCCCACAAAAGTTCCTCCACGTGATTATATCACCTCTAAGGGAGTGATGGTTCTTGATGCAATGATCTCTGAGGGATCAGAGATCAGAGGTCTTCGTCTTAATTCCAACACAATTCACTATACATTCATTTACATGACCCTAACGGTGAAGCAAGGGCCCCAGCCTGAGTTTACCTTGAAACTCACAGATACTGGAGTGAGCATGATGTTCTCTCAGCAACATCATGAACAGACCCTTAAGGCTGGTGATAGGCAGCAGAGAGCTGAATCAGACAAAGTATGAGTATCACTGAGGTAAGACGAACACTGAATGACACTGTGGTGTGTTAATGCCACATCCCAGTGAAACGCCTAGATAAAACTTGACAGGTGGAGATGTAGCGTAGCGATGGTAATTGTCCTTATGCTTCGACAGGCAAAAAATTCACTAGCTGAAGATTTAAGAAGGGGTGAAAAAAAAACCTCAGGAAATCACTCATCATTTGTAAATTCAACCATCTTGAAAGTATGGATAAAAAAACATATCAGACTTCATTAATTAAAGGACTTTGCTGGATCAACGGTGAAAGGGAAGGGGATTTTTGTTTTTAGACCACCACCACAGCATCTGCTTGTTCATTGTTTGCATACATGGAGATAGTGAACACATAAGTCAAAAAAAATAACACTGGAGCTTATAAAAATGGAAAGAAAAAAACAAACCAGAATATGGTTTGAATAACTGTAGAGGCTGCATTGTCCACTGTCATTCTAATTAACAGGAAAAAAAGACTTTTGGCAGATATTTTCACCCCATCTTCATTATTCTCATCAATCAGGCACATGCCAATATTCACTGATGTCTGCAAAACTGTAGGAACTTAATGGGTTATTTGCTGAGCTGCTGCATATTCAACAACAGTTTAGTCCATTTCTATGTTGAGATTTTTCTTGTTTTCATTAGATAAACCAACAAGAAACCTTATACACAGTTGATTAGTTTCCTTAAAGCCACTGTATGTGACAATATTGTTTCTGACCACATGGGGGCATAATGATCTCCTATGTTTATGAAGGACTCACCTGGCATTTTTAGATTTGACCCCTTTTTTAGATTTGACCCCGATTTGCTTAGTGACTTCCATATAAAGTTATACAAGTATTCTATGACCAGTAGTCTTGCTCTTCGGTTCCTTCAATTTGTTAATTACCTGAGTTGTGTTTCTTGCAAAGACACAGTCTGTTATTTTAGCCAGTTGCTGATTATGGTTCTGTAAGATACTGATTCATGATGTCCACAACTCTGAGGATGAGGAGCTCACTGACATCCTTGTCTTGTCATCAACGAATCCCAAGACTACTGACAAAGCTGGCCTAAATGTAACTTTATGGGTTCTGAAGGTTTGGCTGAATGATGCACAGATGCAGCGTGGCAACCTACATAAGTAAGTTTGGTTTGCCGTTTAGTCAACATGTTAAACAGTACGTCCCACTGTGAACGTCGGATGGCAGCTCTGCAGATATTTAGGCGGGGTTCAGCTGAAGGAGCTGGGAGAAAAGCTAACTTTGATTGACATACAGAGTGCAGTGTTTCCGTCGGCTTCCGAAGGAACATGGCTGCGACCTGCACGAAGGAAAACGGCTTCAAATCTGGTCTTCAGTAATCAATTGATCACTTGACCGAATCCTTCGTTCATTGTTTTACACAGTAAATGATATTACCACATTGCCCCTCTACCGACTTCGTTGTGTCTTACTTCAGGCGCGAACACAAATACTTTTTTTGTGATCTGCTGCCCCTATATGGTCAGTAATGATATTACTGCATAGAATAGCTTAATTTTTCACTAGCTTAATTATTCCATTAATGACATTAGTTTTCTTGCTTGAGGAATTGGATATCACTTCTTGATTTATTCACAGTTTGAATTCTGTTGTTTTCAGTACACATTAATAACTGATCCAGTTAATCTAAAACTGTACTTGTCTGAACTTCAAAGTACATTTTCATGTCTAAAGCTCTAATCTGCATTCAGCTTTTCTCCTTAAACACAAGCTAGGTGAGAAGTAAACTTTGTGTTTTCCAATCATTAGCTTTAAATTCCTCAGACTGCCCTCCTCTTTCCCAAGGCAGAACAGGAGGACTGTAAAGGTAGAAGAGACCAGGTTTAGCTATGTCAGTCTGCCAGATGGCCCTCTGCTCAGTGGCTTCAAGTCTTAACAGGAGAAGTGCTTTCACACCTGGTTTTATCCATGAACATTTAGCTGGAATGTCAGATCATGTTTGTTTAAAAAAACAAAAAACAAAAAAAACCCACACAAAAAAGTCTGGAGCTTTTTCATGAATGCAGACTTGTGTATCCCTCTGTTTTGATACTTCATTGTGCAATATCTCTTGTATGATGCCCTAAAGGTCCTTGAGGTTTCCTACCATTATTAGAATCTACCTTATCTCTGTAGACTGTCATAGATAAGGTTGAGTGCAGACAAGATAATGGTGTGTTTGTGAGAAACACCATGAAGGTTAAATCAGACTAATTATAGATAGGGAGTGAGATAAAACCCTCTCACTTCCTCTTGTTACACATGGTGACTCCATTACCTATAACAGTAGATTTAGTGTGCAATACTTCCACATAAATGTGATGCTTTAGGCTGATATGAACAATATGCTTTCTCAAAGAGGGACTGTAGCCAGCCTTAAATGCAGTATGGCAGTGTGAGTTTCTGCAAGTCATTATGTTCTGAGTCAGCTGTGAATTGTTTATTGGCCATATTGACAAGCAGTGTAAAATAGTGAGCCTGCCTCCATTAATTTGTTACAAGACCTCTTCATCCGTCTGCTTCTGCTCCCTCCTGCTCGTTTATGCAGAGTGCCCGCAATTTTACAGATGGCCATTTTGGACGCCGTTCATTTCCAACGTACCCTTTGGCAGGCGCTTGCCAGGATCCATCAGGAAAATTAGTCCGTCGTGCTTGCCCACAGCCACGCCATCACGATGAATGACAAGATCAATACCAGTGTGACTCCTGATGAAGTCGCCACTGTTGACCGGAGCTGTATCGTGTTTCACTTGACCGCTTCCCAGGTCACCCTGGAATAAAATTACTTTGATCTGAAATACACAACCTGACTTCACTATGTATTTATGATGTCATGCCCTCTCTGTTTGATATACTCACTCTTACCATAAAAAAAGATTATAAATAAAAAGACATGACCAAAGTAGAAATTACAAGCAATGGCCCAGTAAAATAACAAACACTGTTTAAGCTGCATATACTCACATTTACTGCTAAACATCCTGAATAAGGAGTTTAATGCTCTGGAACTTCAGCAAAAGCACCACCAATTTCCATAAATTCAACTAAAAGTTCCTCAGCAATGTAATTAATGGATTAGCAATACTCTTTGATCGCTGTGTCTTCCCAAGGGATGAAAAGTTGATCAATACCTGGACTCTGTGAGTTTGTGCACATCTGTAGCTGCCCTTCCTGAGTCAGGAAACCGAGCAGAGAGCCAGAAGACAAACTAAGCACTGTGGAGGGTGGAGAAAGTGCAGCATCATCATGGATTCCTCCTCCACAGACTCCGTTCGATCTCAAACGCCTGTCAGGCTGCATTAGTGAAATGGTCACTCCCATTGTCTCTGAGCCACGCTGCACTTTCTCATCCAAGCAGTTATGCTAATTCAATTCAGCCTGACAGCCCAATCTTTTAAGTCCCCTGCTACGACTGAATTCAGACCCACCTGTATTAATCAAAAAGACATCTAACATTACTCATTAAGTCATTACAAATCCTACGGATTTAGCATGGTCTGTGTTTGCAAGAAAAAAAAGAAACACTTTTACAAGCAACTGGGTCCAAATACAACACCAGATGGATGACATTATATAACATTTTTCACTGTTCCATTTAATAAACTGAAGTCAAAAATAATAAATCATGTGGGCAATACCAAGTACCCTGATGAGTCACTAACTTGTAGTTCCACCTTCAGTTCCAATAATTTCAATTAGTCATTTTCTGTCTGCATGTTCTAATAAAATAACTTCTTCCCAGTTCCTTACAGGAACATATGATCATCCTTAGTGACCTGATCATTGGCAGGTGTGTAAAAGCAGATGTTTTTTGGTCTGGTGTGTGAATAAATGCCAAAAGAGGAAGACATATGCAATGGTAGAGGGTTATAAAACCATTTCCAAACAATTCAGAGTTCAAAGTTGCACAATAAATCTTCAAGACAGCTGCTAAACTTCACAGGAGTCCCAAAAAAATTTCAGATATCCTCGCAAATTTACCTCAAGTTTAGACCCTAAATTGTTCCAAAAAACAAAAAACAAAAACAAAAAACAAAACAAAACAAAACATCTCAGATCACACTGAGCATGTTAAATCTCAAAGTCCATGAAGGCACAATTAGAAAAAGACTGAAAAAGTTTGATTTGTTGTAAGAATAAAAGGCTATTTTGCCCAAAGATGAAAAAAAGGCAAGACTAAGCAAAAACCACAAAACGTTTAAAACAACCTGTTTCGGACAAATGAGAGCAAAGTGGAGCTGAATGGCTCAAATTCTCAAGGCAGTCGTTGGCAAAGCCAAACACTTCACACCCTCTGCTGAACCGCTGGAGAACTGGTGATTTGTGTTGATTTGTACCCACAGGACCTGAGCACCTTGAGGTCATTGAGAGGACTCCCTGGATCCTCTGTGTACCAGAGACAAATGTGAGGTCATCTGTGTGACAACAAAAGCTTGAATGGAACCAGACAAACGTTGAGAAACAAAAGAATCAGGATTTTGGAAAGGCCTTGTAGAAATGTACCAGAACCTTCAGGCAGTTTAAGTGAATACCTAAAAACTTCAATGACCTAAACTCATATTGTGAAGAAAAATAGGCCAAAATTCCTCCACGACAAAACGAGGGACTGATAAAGTCTTACAGGAAGGAGTCTCTTCAAGTTAGTGCTGCTAAAGTCGCACAAAGAAACTTTTGTCATTTTTCACTCAGTGGGCCGCCATGATAGAGAAGAAAAGTTGCTTTTATGACACCATCTTCTTGTTTGGTCTCAGATTTGTTCACTCTCGCATCATCTTCCCTGTCATTACGCTGGAGCTCAGTGAGCTGGTTTCATTGTTGTTGCACAGTTGTTTCAAGGGATGACTGAGAGGGATGAGAGTTCCAAGTTACTTTGGCTGGTTTTTGAAAAAACAAGAGGCAGATGACCTCGACAATGAGAAAACTGAAACTGATGTTTTAAAATGGAAAAAAAGTGATTTGTGCTTCTAAATGTGAATGTACAAGTCATAAAAAACTTTACTTGTCTTTTTTGGTTTAATTTTCTTCAAATAGATATGGTGCAAAAAAAGTGAAACACACACACACACACACACACACAAACATAGGATTGGAAGAGGTAATACTAAACTTTTGTGCATGACTATAAATTTCAGACTGTCCTCCCAGTCACCTCAAGAATGACTTTTATTTTTATTTTATTTTATTTTCAGGAAATCCAGATTAAGATAGTCAAAGAACCACTTTTACCCAGGTGCTCCATAGTAGTAATGTAGTAATGCACAGTTGGTTTATATATCTGTGTGGAAATGAAAGAGCAAAACACTGTGATTGATAGTATTATCACAGATTTCTCAGGTGGTCATCCCAGTTATCCCAGTTTTGGTTTCCAAAGGCCACTTCATGTATGGGATATAATGAACACGGGTGTGTTGCCCAGGCGACATGCCAGGAACATTCAGACCAGGATGTAGTTCTGGGATGTAACCTGGTAGGGGATGAAGAGCCGCCTCCGGCATCTACAACCAGATGTTACCTCATGAGTCCTTATCCAGGAATCTGTGACTCATAGCAAATCCTTCCTTCTGCTTCCCCTAAGTCCCAGAGAACCTGCGGAGGACTGGAAGTAGGAAAACGAAAGAATACGGAGAGGTGGAGGAGGATTAAATCATGAAACATGACATGACAGAGAGAAGTACAAAAGGTGGAAACGGTTAGCAGATGTGGATAAATAAAGTGCAGAAGTCGGTTCATCATTTCTGCTCTCCACCTTCCTCCGTCAGAGCCGACTGAGTGACAGGCTCCATCCTAGGAGAAATATTTCAAAAGCAGGTCTAAGTGAAGAGGCAGTGCAGAAATAAACAGGAGGGATGGCAGAGGAATCAAAGCCTCAGACAGATGAAAGTACATCCAACATCCTGTCACTTAGCAGAGGAGGACGGCTGCTTGTTAGGACAAGAGCCTCTATGGCCGTGCGTGTGTGTGCATGTGTGTGCATGTGTGTGATGATCAAGTGGTTTTATGTCTGTGGATTTCTTGTGTGCTTCACCTCCGTGAAGCTCTCTCTTTCTCTGACACACAGTCTCATCAGTGAAAGCACATCCAAAAGAAAGGTGAGTCTCGCTGACTGAAGGAGTGAGTGTGTCATCGGTGAAATATGTCCGTGTTGGCCAGAGAGAGGGAGAGGGGCCGACGGGTGCAAAAGCATAGATCTGCTCCACCTACAGAGTTGTCACTTTTAGTTTTTCATCACTTCACTGCTTCTCATTTTCTCATGCATAAGGCTGCTGGCTCTCTCCCTTCTACAACACACACACACAAACACACACACACACACACACACACACACACACACACACACACACACACACACACACACACACA